>JAAROE010000315.1:0-57000 GCA_036365135.1 Miichthys miiuy | reverse complement strand
AAAGGTAGAGTATGAGAAAGAGAAAACATGAAGAGGAACCAAAAATAGCAACAGTTACATGATCAGACATGTGGCACTCCGTTATGAGAACACATTGATTAACATACCTTCACTGAGGTCTATATAGAGATTAAACAGTTGATACTGCATTGTCAGATTGAATAGTCCAGCATGTTATCTTGGTTTTGATTGCTGGAATATGAGATGCTTAATCCTGTATGTAATGAGGTGACATAAATGTGTCTTACCTGCTGTCAGTCAGCATTTCTGCAGTCTTGACGGACGTCTTTTTTGGCAAAGAAAGCTTGATACTCCTTGAGAGCCGGATTGAGATATATTAAAGCTTTGGCTATGTTACAGCTCCACGATCATTTTGCAGACACTCAGTACGGCAAGCTCCTCTCAGCTCATCTCATCTGATCGGAAAAAGTCTAAGAGGATGTGTGAGACGACTGAAACACAGGTCGCCGTAGGAAAAGCACAAACCTCAGCTGTCACTGCTCCAAGTCCAGTCCGCCCCTGCCTACGCCTCGGCTGCTGGTACAAAGTGACGCTGGGGCGTCTGAAAGCTAACCAGCTAACGATAAGATACTCTCGTTTACGCAGTGAAATCTCGAGTGATGCCGGGCATGACAGCAGAAGGAGCGAGCTAGTCCGCTAGATGCTACCGCGCAACGTTAGAAGAGCTACTTGTCAAGCTAACTACTTCAGCTAACTAATGCTAAGGGAAAGTTCTTCCGCTTTCGTCCTCCGTCCACTTGCTGTTAACTGTAGATTAACTGTTGCCTGTACTTGACAGCAGTCCGACCGACCGTGAGAGACTAAATAAGTAAAGTTAAAAAAAATACATTAAATGTTAATGTTGTCCGAGGTAGGATAGCCGACACGCTCCGGTCGTTTGGTGACGAGCCTGTCTTCTTCTCTTGTCGTCAACGTCGCCTCAAGTGAAGAGCTCCGCCCCTCTGTTTACCTGACGTCACCAGGAAACGACCGGCTTCCGGTTTTAACGTCGTGGTGGTCTGCTTGTCAACATAAGGCGAAATTATCACTTGCACTTTAACCGACGAATAAGTTTAGAAATATTGTCGTACAAGTGTCGAAGACAGGTTTACGAGTGTCTAACGTAAGCGTTGCAACATGTTTATGCTGAGACTGAATGTGAAATAAGAGCTACAGAGTCTCTACAGGCAAGTTTCAAAATGTACACTCCAAAAAATATTTCGGGCACTTGTGCATTTCAGTTACATAGAAAATGTCCATCCATTTGAATTACATGGTTTTAATATAAATTAACTAACAAACTTAATGTGAAGCAAGTAATAAGATTTATGTAATAGTACTAATAAACTCAAAATGTCTGCATTCATTTTCACTGTTGGGTTTGGGCCAACAAATTGGCTTTGTAGCATCCCCGGCTGAATGATGGTCGTACTCTTTAACTGATGGTTCATACTGCTTTATTTTGCGAACCGTATTCAATTATGAACACACCGTAAGAGCTATGAAAAGGACAAAACAAAAATATAGTTACTTTTCCTTATAGCAATAAACTTATCATAGCCTTACAAGATTTACTCAATGAAATTCTGGTTCTTTTAACTGCTACGATTACAGTAACAATCATGGAAAATCTAAATTTTAACCCATTTTAACCTCAAGACAACCTCCAATAGAGTGCTGTATATAAGATGCTATTTATCATGAAATTAACATTTTTAACCGTTCACTTATATGCAGTTTTAACCTTATCAAAGATTACATAAGACACACAAACACATCTTTCTTGCATTAACAGAGCGACCAATTAATTAAGTGACCCTGTCTGCCTTAATATAGATCGACACGATCGGTCAGCTAATGCTAATCACGCTAGCCAAAACACATCTTGAAAAGTATGGAACTATCAAAAGCACCAAAACTCAAGCTAGACAGTCAACATCACATGAAAAGTAATAAAAACGAACCTTGTGCCTGAATCAGCCAGGTGCTAATGGAACTAATTTTCTTATATTAGGCAGACACACTTTTTCACCGCCAAAGAAGTCCGGATGGTTTTATTTTCCGTTTTCAGCGCGACGCCTTCAAAATAAAAGCCCGAATTTAACGTCTGCTATAATTAAAGAAATAATAACCTGGCCTTCACGAAATCTCAGAAAATAAACAAGTAGCATCAGACAACACATTTATAGAAATATATGCTCACACTAAAGGTCATTTACACTCCCACCAAATCATTACTGGTTTTCATCCCTTATTAGATGTAAAGTATGAATGATTTCTAAACAAATATGACCTTTAACCCTTTAAAGCATCTTTAAAGAGTCTATAAAATGTCCATAAACTCTTCATACTGTAAAGGATATGGTTGTAGAGTAAAGGGGTGGTCAAACAGTCTCTAGGAGCAGGATCAGCTTCTGTACTGGACGTTCGACAATGGATGGTTTGCCAGAACGCTGTCCCTTCCTTCCTATCTTCTGATCTCCAACACGAATCTTCACTCTTCTCACTAGTCCATCTTTATCACTTACTGTCTCTACAACTTTAGCCAACTTCCACTCATTGCAGGCAGATCCTGTATCTTCTCCATCACGATGTCGCCGACTTTGAGGTTTCTCCTTGGGGTATGCCAACGTTGTCTGGTAGCAATATTGTAGAGGTACTCTCTTCTCCACCGACCCCAAAACTGCTCCGCCAAATACTGAACACGACGCCACCTCTTACGAGCATACATATCCTCTCTGATGAATCTGCCAGGAGGTGGTAAAGCTACAGTGGGTTTCATGGTGAGCAGGTGATTGGGCGTTAGTGGCTCTGGACTATCTGGATCATTTAGGTTGTCAACTGTGAGTGGACGACCGTTCACAATAGCTGCTGCCTCATAAAAGAAAGTCCGCAGAGAGGCATCGTCCAGCCTACCTGATGAGGGTGAAAGAGTGGCACGAAGAACATTCCTCACCGTTCGGATCTGTCTCTCCCACCCTCCAGCATGGCTTGCATGCGGAGTGTTCATGCTGAAGTCACACTGTTTCTCAGCCAAAAACATGTTCAGGCGATTAGCATCCACTTGCTTGAGAGCTTCTTTTAGTTCGTTTTTAGCTCCAATAAAGTTAGATCCTTGGTCGCATTTTATGTCACGTACTGCTCCTCTTATGGCAATGAAACAACGAAGTCCATTGATGAAAGCATCTGTTGACATGTCGTCTAACATTTCAATGTGGATAGCTCGACAGCAAAGGCAGGTGAAAAGCAGGCCGTATCTCTTTTGTACCTTGCGTCCATGCTTGGTGAAAAACGGGCCGAAACAGTCCATCCCACAATAGGTGAATGGCGGCGATGGATCTACACGCCGGACGGCAGATCTGCCATTCGCTGCACTTCAGTGAACCTTCTGAGTTTCCGACACGTAACACATTGATGCAGATGTGTTGCCACAGCTCTGTTGATTCCTGGAATCCAGTATCCGTTTGATCTGATCTCATTAATAGTCAAGCCTTTTCCTTGATGTTGAACCCTTTCATGGCAGTGAGCAATTATTGCCTTGGTAATGGGATGATTCTTTGGTATAATCACTGGATGCTTCAGTGAGGCAGGAAGTGATGCATTTTTCAGTCTTCCTCCCACCTTGAGGAGTCCATCTCGATCAAGAAAAGCATCCATCTGAAACAGTTTACTCTGAGAAGGAAGTTGAATTACCTCATTAAGCAACCTAGTCTCTTCTGGATATACTTGTCTCTGTAGGTCTCTTATGATGATGCAGCGCGTCTTCTCGTTCTTGTACAGTGCTGTGGTCTGTTGACTTATCCTTTCTGACACGACGAATGAGACGAGCGACAGCCTGGGTTGCTTTCGACCATGAAGAAAACCTTGACAAGCGGTCTGAGAGACTCAACTGTTCCAGTGTCTGTGTATTTAGAGTCTGAATCCTTTGACTTCAGGATCTCCAATCTGTATTTCTGCGCTAACATCTGTAGCTGGAGGTATCTCTTTCTCCCATAAGAACCGAGGTCCTGTAAACCAGCTTGATGTGAGAATCTCACTTGCGCTTGAACCCCTAGATGCGAGGTCCGCAGGGTTATCATTGGTTGAAACATATCTCCATTGTTGAGAGACGTACTGAGATGTATTTTTTGTATTCGATTTGACACAAAGGTATGAAAACGACGTGCTTCATTGTTGATATATCCTAAGACCACCTTTGAATCAGTCCAGAAATATTCAACAGCATCTGTCAAACCAAGCTCCTCCTTCAGAGTGTTGCTTGCTGTGACTGACACGACAGCGGCTGCCAATTCTAGCCTAGGGATTGTCGTGACCTTGATTGGAGCTACTCTGGACTTTCCCATAACCAGAGCACAATGAACACTTCCATCTTCATTTACTTGTCTCAAATATGAACACTGGCCATAACCACACATGCTTGCGTCAGAGAAATGGTGTAGCTCCTTTCTCACCACTTGTCCGAAACCAGGAGGCACATAGCAGCGTGGTATGGTGATTCTCTCTATATCTGCAAGATCATTCTTCCAGCGCTCCCACACTGGTTGCAGTTCACTGGGAAGGGATCATCCCAGCCTGTGCCGTGCCTACACATTTCTTGAAGCACCCTTTTCCAGTGAGCAGGAAGGGGCAACAAAGCCCAGCGGATCGTAAAGGGAGGCAACCATAGATAGTATACCACGTCGTGTTGCAGGCTGGTCTTTTAGGCAGACACAAAATCTGAAAGTGTCTGATTCAATGTGCCAGTGGATCCCCAAGGCTCTCTCTAAAGTCACATCCTTGAAGACCAGGTCCAGAGCTTTCACTTCAGAAGCACGCTCAGATGGAGGTATACTCTCCAGCACAGACCTGTCATTACACATAAACTTGTGCAGTCTGAGTCCACCCATAGCACAGAGCTTTGCGCCTCCTTTGCAAGCTGGATAGCATCATGCACATTTTCTATGCTAGCAACACCATCGTCAACATAAAAGTCTTTCATGATGAACCGTGAGCCAAGGGGAAACTGACTCTCGTTGTCCTTGGCAAGTTGTTTCAGTCCGTAGTTGGCGCATCCTGGCGATGACGCGGCGCCAAAGAGATGGACTTTCATGCGGAACTCCTGTGGCTTTGCATTAAAGTCGCCATTTTTCCACCACAAGAACCGTAGATAGTCTCTATCAGCTTCATACACATAGAACTGATGAAACATCTTTTCTATGTCACACATCAATGCAACATGGTGCTGTCTGAATCTGAGAAGCACACCATTCAGATTGTTCAGCAGGTCTGGGCCTGACAGAAGATGGTCATTCAGGCTAGTTCCTCTGTACTTGGCGAGCAATCAAAAACCACAGTTTGTCAGGTTTTTGGAGTGGTACACTCCATGGTGGGGAATATACCATATCTCTCCTTCCTTCCCTTGATCATGAACTTCTTCTGCCTCACCCCTTTCAATGATTTCATTCATAAACTTCACATAGTGTTCTTTGTACTTGTCATCCTTCACCAGCTTTCTTTTAAGGTGACTGAGCACACCATGGCTAGTTGTTTATTGTCAGGCAGATAGGGTCTTCCTTTAAAGGGGAGTGGCATCTCGTAATGTCCATGAATGTTCCTCCTGATGCCTTCCTTTAACACATCCAGGAAGCGGATGTCATCTTGAGACACGGTCTTTCCGTCTTTGTTAGCATCCTTAAAGTCAGACTCAAGAACCCGTATTGCCTCTGCTGGGGTCACTGGAGGAAGCTCTCTGACAGAAACTCTGTAGCACATATTGGTGATGCTTGGTGAGTAATGGTGTGGTGATGAACAGCCTACAATACTCCACCCTAGGTCCGTACGAACGGCATATGGTTCACTATCTCCTCCCAGGATTACCTGCCGTGGTGCCAGTGCCCTTGAGCAATTGTAGCCGATCAGCAGACCGACTTCACACTCCAGCTGTGGTGGGATTTCATCTGCTATTTTGATGAGATGATTCCAGTGCCTTGCCGTTTCACAGGTAGGAATGTGTGTTCGATTCACTGGTATACAATCCTTGGTGTAAGCAGGAGGAGATCAATGTGGATTGCAGAGCTGTAACCTCTCACTCTCAGACCTGACACTCTTTGACTATGGATTAATGCATCCGTTCCTGTCATTGTTGTTAGCTTCAGCCTTACGGGATGTGTCTGAGCTTGTAAACTATTGCCAACTTCTTGGTCAACAAAGACCGACGCTTTGGGTATCAAGCAGCGCATAAACAAGTCTTTCCATACCTGGATTGCTGACAGAGGAAACCCACACTGGCACGATCATTGAAGTGTTGGTGGATGGTTCCTCAGTCTCCACACTGAGAGACAATGTGGTTGCTGTTTCCTCTGTGGTGCTTTGATTTGAGACTGATGTGGGTTTGGCTTCAGTATAGTTGTCATCGTGGAGAAGCGTAGGATGTCTTCTTTTACAGCTATCACATGAATGTCTATTGCGGCAGTCCTTAGCATTATGGCCTGTTCTCAAGCAGCCATAGCAAAGTTTCTTTTCTTTTACGTATTTCCGTCGTTCCTCCAGAGCTTTCCTTTTGAACTCAGGACAGCGATGAAGATGATGTCTACTGTCTTGACAAAACATACATGGTGGCTTTAAACCTGGTTTTAACTGTCCTTGAGTTTCAGTCTCTGTAACTGCTTGTGTGTGATAAACACTGGATTTACACTTCTTTTCTTTCAGATGACGTTTCTCAGAGTTGGTTTCTGATGAGTGGAGAGCGTGGAATGAAGTAATAGGATTACATGCAATCTCTGCCTCCGTTACAACAAAGAAGACAAACTCATCGAAGGTGGGAAACTCCTGATCCTCTCTCATGACTTGAGTGACTTTACGGTTCCACTGTAATGCTGCCCAGTCAGGTAGCCTCTGAACCAGTTTCTGGTTTTCTTCACAATCGTTCAAAATGTCCAGACCTTTAACATAAGGTATGGCTTCCCGACATGAGTGTAAGAAATCAGCAAATGCCCTGAGTCCCTCAGCATCTCTTGGATGGATCTTTGGCCAGTGTGCTAGTTTTTCCCTGAATGCTCTCTGTATAACAAAGGGCTGACCATACCTTTGGTTGAGACGATTCCATGCGTCCTTATAGGCTTCTTCATCGTTTCTATAAAATATGCCATCAAGTGTCTTTCGTGCTGGACCTGCTACATATTTTTTCAAGTAGTGCAATTTGTCAGCTGAAGCAATGTTCTTCTTATCTATGAGCGATGTGAAGGAAGCCTTCCATTCAATAAACTGGATAGGGTCACCAGTAAATACAGACGGTTCTGGCATTGGGAGCCTGTTTAGAGCTATGCTATCTTGGACTGCTTGAGCTAGATAACTTACATCTGTCCGTGCAGGCGATGCTGTCACTGATGCTGCAACTGTGACATTAGTGGGCTGCTGGATGAAAGCTGAAGACACAGGTTGTTCAGGATACACATGCTGTTGTTCTCTTGTACTCCTCTGATCAGCAGAATGAATGCTTGCTTCCTGCATAACTTCCTGATCATAGGTTGTAAACCTAGCTCGTGCAACTTTTATGTCCTTCTCTGCCTTTAATCTTTCCAACTCACGTTTTTGAGCTTCAAGTTCTCTCCTCTGTTGCTCCTCTAGGAGTTGAATCTTTTCCCTTTGTTTCTCCTCCTCCAATAACACTTCATACTCTGCCTCCTTTGCTGCTAAATCTGCTGCAGCATCTGCTCTTTTTGCTGCTATGACAGAGTGTTGGCTGGAAACTTTACTGGAGTGTTGACTTGAAGGTGAAGCTGTGGATCCATAGATGGAGCGGGCATATTCTCTGTTAAGAAGCTCATGAAGTCGTTGTTTTGCTGCTTCACTATCAAATTCTCCATCAATGCCTGATATCCTTTCAAAGGCAATCTTAACAATGTCCCTTGTCACTGCCTCACAGGCATCAATACGACGTCTTGTCTCACTAGATGGAGTGAGGTGAGCTCTAATTTCCATATACATGTTTATAACACTGTTCTTTCCTTCTTCTAGTGTGTCTATAAGAGCTGCAATGTCTCTCTCAGGAATGTTTGCTTTTAGCTGCTCTCTAGCCTTACGTGCCTGGGTCTTCCATTGTTCATATAAGTGAGTCAACCTTTTCTCCTTTTTGTGAGCCTCCTCTTTATGAAATGCAAGCATCCTCTCCGTGGGATTCCGTAGGCGACCAGAGCGACGAAGTTCCTCCTCTTCATTATCCTTATCCTTTATCCGGTCGGAGTCTCTGTCGTCTGGAGGTAAGTTTGCTGATGCTTCCATGTTGAGCAGGTGCCACAATCCTTGACCATCACATCAAGTCTCTCTGCAGCTGTCCTTGGTCAGCGGCGTGATGGGACCAATGAGGTGAAAGCTCTTACTGTAGCATCCCCGGCTGAATGATGGTCGTACTCTTTAACTGATGGTTCATACTGCTTTATTTTGTGAACCGTATTCAATTATGAACACACCGTAAGAGCTATGAAAAGGACAAAACAAAAATATAGTTACTTTTCCTTATAGCAATAAACTTATCATAGCCTTACAAGATTTACTCAATGAAATTCTGGTTCTTTTAACTGCTACGATTACAGTAACAATCATGGAAAATCAGATTTTAACCCATTTTAACCTCAAGACAACCTCCAATAGAGTGCTGTATATAAGATGCTATTTATCATGAAATTAACATTTTTAACCGTTCACTTATATGCAGTTTTAACCTTATCAAAGATTACATAAGACACACAAACACATCTTTCTTGCATTAACAGAGCGACCAATTAATTAAGTGACCCTGTCTGCCTTAATATAGATCGACACGATCGGTCAGCTAATGCTAATCACGCTAGCCAAAACACATCTTGAAAAGTATGGAACTATCAAAAGCACCAAAACTCAAGCTAGACAGTCAACATCACATGAAAAGTAATAAAAACGAACCTTGTGCCTGAATCAGCCAGGTGCTAATGGAACTAATTTTCTTATATTAGGCAGACACACTTTTTCACCGCCAAAGAAGTCCGGATGTTTTTATTTTCCGTTTTCAGCGCGACGCCTTCAAAATAAAAGCCCCGAATTTAACGTCTGCTATAATTAAAGAAATAATAACCTGGCCTTCACCGAAATCTCAGAAAATAAACAAGTAGCATCAGACAACACATTTATAGAAATATATGCTCACACTAAAGGTCATTTACAGGCTTTATTCATATTGGATGCATAAACATCGCTACAACTACACTGTGTGTAATTTCTAGGTGTCTATTTTGCATACTCTCACTGTGCTGTAGTGCTATTATGTTATAAAACTTTAAAGGTCCAGTGTGTAAGATTTAAGATAAGATGATAATGATGATGATAATGGCTAATGATCACAAACTGGGGAAATTCACTTGTCACTTGCAGCTCATATACACAAGGTGGATTAGAAATTACTCATAAATAAGAAGTATATAGAAATAGTCATGAAGTCATGCTGGTGTTAAAGAGTCTGACAGCTGTTGGAATGAAGGACCTGTGGTAGCGCTCCTTCTTACATGGTGGGAATAAGCAGTCTGTTGCTGAAGGAGCTGTTTAAGGTCTCCACAGTCTCATGCAGGGGCTGAGAGGAGTTGTTAATGATAGATAGGATAGAGCTGGCCCTCTTGACCAGTTTGTTGAGCCTTTTTCCTGTCACTCTACATGCTTCCCTCTCCTCAGCAAGCACTAAGCACTAGCGCTATATGGGGCCTTGTTTCTCCTTCATGCTAGAAAGGTAAGAGTGAAGTGAGGAGATGAGATGCAACTAAATCCTACACACTAGTCCTTTAAACATTTATATCCAATATATAGCATACAGAGTATTATTTCATATAGCATATTTTATTTTTTGTCCACCAGATGCAGGTGATCCAGCACTCTGTGGAGACGCTGCAAACAGCTTTGGTCTCCAAGCATCAGGACTTGGCTAAACTTTACAGCAAGTACACAAAAGAAGAAAGGAATCTTCTGGAGGAAGGATTCCAGCCAGGGCAACCAGGTTCCCTTTTCCAGCCCATCACAGTACACTCTGACTCGGACTGGATCCCTGCTCACCCTGAGGAGCCTCAAGACTTTGAGAGTTTCTACAGAGATCTTTTCCGCAAGACCCCAGATGCGAGCCACAGTACAATTTATATTCAAACCATAGGTGATTATGTTTGCGTGTGTGTAGTGCGGCTAGAGCCTCTATATTCCTCAGTCCTTGTCAAGTGTGTGGGTGTATTTGTGAAAATGTTCTCACAGCATTAGCCCTGATAAGATGGACATTTTTTAAAGGAGCGAACATGTAAGAATGTGCATAATTGCTATTTCTAAATATCAGTATAATAATGTACGATCCATGCTCTCTTAAAATAAATGTGATGTTACTGAATGACCAATAATGAGACATGCAAGAAACTACATTTATGTTACATTTTTATTCATATGGACAAGGCATGTACAGTATGTTATAAGGTGTTTTTTTGGACACAAAATGTTGCATGTTACGTAGCTGGCTGGCTTTAATTCTGTTTCTTGTAGGTTCCTTTGGGGAGGTGGGAGCCCAGACAGACCAGTATGTGGAGTGGCTTAGAGAATACTGCCAGGCCTTCTTCTATGGGCTTTCTGTCAAGTTTCTGCCAGCAGTTACTGTGGCTGAAACAGGGTGCTCTTTCAGAGTTAACAGTAACTCACACAACCTTCAGATCCTCACTGGTAAGATTCTAAGGCTAACCTTCATTGTATATTATCTACAGGTGAGGTTTTGGCAACTTTCCATGTAGAAATGCAAGAGGATCTCCAATGGACTGTGCATTGTGATTGTGATTGCTTTGTTATTTTTGTGTTTTCTTAAAATGTAGGTGACCTGCTACGATTCCTGGGAAACAGAAAACCAAAAGATGCTTTTGTATTGTTGGAATCACAATGATTGACCTCTATCGAAAAAATCCTGGAACTTTGTCTTTGGGAGGCTTCTAAGCATGGGTAAGATTTAAGAGTAACATAGGTATTTTTAAAACTGTACCCTATTTTCCCACATGTTTGTGTCTAAGTGACTAATGGGGACAACTATATTGGTCCAGTACTGAGTAAAAGCGCTAAAGACAGCAGAAATGAAACCAAGCTGCATTGTAATCCTTTGTGGTGCGTGCACACTGTCAAAGTACGTCTAACAAAGTGCTCGTTTTTGTTACTGACAGGCTCAGATTGTTATGTCTGTCAACATTATGGAAATGATCGCTGCAGAGATAAACATTTTTAAAGAGTAAGATCCCTTTTGTTTAACCAAAGCCACTATATTGCTCTGTTCAAAGCCACCAGACTCCACTGACAAACAGTCATTTTACTTTTTTGGTCTACTATGCCTCAGTCGGTCAGTTTGCTTCTTTTTTATGTAATTATTAAACATAGATGCTAACACACTTAATGATACTCCACTGTGCTTCAACATACTATAAATCTGCTGTTAAAATACATGACATGTATTATAATTATTAATTAATTATATGTATAAATATTGCAACACTAGTGATAATTTAATTTCCTTCAGGATCTATAAAATATCTATCTATCTATCTATCTATCTATCTATCTATCTATCTATCTATCTATCTATCTATCTATCTATCTATCTATCTATCTATCTATCTATCTATCTAATAGTGCTGTCTGATGATGTAATGTGGTTGAGATGCCACTAGATGGTGCTAAAGTGATTCAGATACAATCCAGGAGCGCTTTTGTTTTTTTATACCTTCAAGTTGTTTATTAATTTGTGTTTGCAGGAATGGGTGTTTTCAGCTTTGCCAGGTATGATGACAACTTCTACAGCAGAAATTATGCTGGGAGGCTGAAGAAATCACTTCAGCCAAAGCAGGGGGACTACTCTGTGTTTGATGGATATTACACACCCCCCATCACCAGCACTCTGCTGCTTCGATCCTGCAAGGTTTATAACAAACATTCTCTCCCACTCATTCACTTTTGGTGCTATGAACCTTTGAGTGGTTTTGTCAAAGTTCCTTCAGTCCTTTAGTTTTATCAATACTACTGATAAAAACACTTAGTACTGCTTATCAGAAAACCCTAATGGTGAATATTTCTTTCCAGACAATGACCCATGAGATTGGCCATATGTTTGGAATAAAGCATTGCCAGTGGTTGAACTGCGTCATGCAGGGTCCAACCACCTGGAGGAGTCTGATCGTAGGCCCCTGGATTTCTGTCCCATCTGTCTTCGCAAGCTACAGGTCGCAGTCGGCTTCAAAATAGCCGAAAGATACAAGGTAAGAAGCCTGGGGGTAAAAAGGGAGAGAATTTATATTTTTCCTTTAAATGAATGTTGATCTGTGTTCAACAGGCCTTACTGCACTGGATGGAGGAGGACCAGAGTCAAACAGCCAGACCAGAAGAGGCCTCTGCCTGTCAGTTTACCAAACCAACCGAAGCCTTTCACACATCCGGACTATGGCTCCACAGGTGCCTCAACATACTAGGAGGAAAAGATTAACTATAGTACTTGTTCATAAATCAGGTTGAGATTGGGAAATAAATGCATAAGCTCTGATCTTTTCATATAATCCATGCAGAACTAGCTTTCTTCTGCCTACTACTTGATATTTTTGAACATTTTTTCAAACTTTTAGGTCTTAGAAAGTCATTTTACAAATAGATGTTATTTTGTGTGAAGGGCTTGCAAACAAATAATACAAATTTTGTACATGGAGAACAAAACGCTGTACAATGGTTTAACCAAACTAATAACTTAAAAGACAGATAGGGATAAAGATCCCTCTGAGCAACAGTTAAATAATCACCAGTCATTGGTAAAGAAAAAAGAAGCTTCAATATATGTGGATTTAAATAGTGTAAAGTGCACAAAAACAGCTGTAACAAACTTTTTTTATTAACAGGTGTGTTGCTTTAGCAAAGCGATTCTTAAAACATTAAATAGAAATAGAAGTTTGGTTCAGGATTAGTACTATTAGAGCTGACAGCTCACAGAATCTGAGTTGAACATACTGTAAACTGACTAATCAGTTTAATCCTGTTCAGTCTAACCACTGAGTAGATTGCAGAGGGCCCAAAATATTTAGAGCTCAGTAGCACTGTTATGGTTCAATAATGATCAAGGGTCACTTGAGGTAACCTGGCACTTTTAAGCTAAAAATCTAAAGATATTTGTGGGAAAAATGGTTAAAACTGTATTCTCCTTTGTCATGCAATACTGTAGGGACACTGACTACATTTAAGTTTAAATTTGGTGTCTGTTTCATCTATGTTTAATAGCCATTATTAAAGGGAAAAAGAAAAACATCAGTATAGTCGGTGATTCCAAATTTGTGAGTGGTTGTTTATGTTGAGTTGTATGGATTTAATATGTCATATGAGCAGCTCAGACCTTTGTGTGTTGCTTTGTGTTTCCAGGCAAAATGAGTTCTGATTTTTAATCTGAATGAAAGCTGCAGTATGTATAAAAGATATATTTAAATGTGAAGGGGTACAATTCTATACAAAAAACAAAACAAAACACTAGCCTACATCTGATTGAGAGGTTCAAATCACACTGTTACTTTATTGCAATTGAACACATTTTCATTTGAAAAATAGTCTGGAATCTTATATTACATAACAGTACAACATCTAAAAATAAACACTTTTAATCACATATGTTGTCTCCTGAGCTTAATGTATTTTCTATAACAAGTGTTACAGAATCTGTGCAATTTATTGTTCATGCAGCTACAGCCACATCTTTTCTGGCTAGCATTATGGTATTGACCAGCAGCTAATTAGTTCATCAAGTATTAGTGTCACATGTTTTTGACGGAATATCTAAAACTGACTAATGGTTCTTTCCAGCCATATGTCACGTCATCATCCTTTAAAGCTGAGGTGTCAAACATACAACCTGCAGGCCAGGACTGACACACCAAAGGGTTGATGACTTTAAAAAGTGTGCAAAGTGCATTACTTACTTTGGTTTTTTTTGTAATGAGTATCAGTAAAAACAAAACTGCATTCTAGATTCACACACAAACACTTAAATGACATTCTGACATTTAATATTGAGGCACCAGTGAAGGCAAAGAGGTGCTAGTTTTAAGGATTAGAGCGAGTTTAACAGCCAGTAGCCTACTTCCTGTAAAATGCAGCTTCAGAGGTTTTTTCTGACCAGACTACAGTTCTACAAACCGTGAATACTTATTATACTATACTATTGTAGTTATATTTAAAAAATATTGTCAGCAGCATCAGTGTAAAAAAATCTCTATCAGTAAAACAGTATTGAAATCCTACTGCTATGACACTGCCAACATTTTTAATTTGGTTCATAAGGTAGGGGATAAATCTTCCTCAATAGCTTCCGCTTCAGTTGTTGTGGTGCGGTGTTGCCAGGATTACTCCATGAGTGGACATGTATGGAAAATTATAAGAATTTCTAGATGTTGACAAGATAGTATTTTACTTCCTGATGACCCAAAACACAGAGATGTTGTAATTGCACATCTCAATTTGTTCATCTGTGTTAATTGCAAATGTTTTAACGATGTAAGGAAAAATGTGGAGGTATTATTTATACCGTATTATATTAAGTTATTGTTCAATGGTTGCATTGGTCCAGCCCACTTTAGATCAAATGATGTGACCCATTGGTTAAAATGAGTTTGACACCCCTGCTTTAAAGCAAGACTATACCAAAAGTTCACTATAGTGTACTCTTTAATTGTAACAGTACTGACTTATAGAAAAACACTGTTTGGTACATAAGTTATGTAAGGCACAGTTGCTACATACACACTGTGATCTAAATGTTCTCAAGATTGCTCTCATAGATTGCCCAGTCTTACAATGGCGAATCACAAACATTAAACACTGGTCTTTCTCCTCATTGTATACACGACACTTGTACCGTGCTGTGAAAAAGTATTTGCCCTCTTCCAGATTTCTTAGTTTTTTGCATATTTGTCACACTTAAATGTTTCAGATCATCAAACAAATTTTAATATTAGATAAAGATAACCCAAGTAAATAAGAAATGCAAAAGAATGCAATGAAAAAAAGCTCCAAACCTATCTAACCCTCAGAGATCATCAAGACGTTTTTTGGAAAATGTGAGACGAGCCTTTGTGTTCTCCCATTTTTGCCTAGTCTATTTCTTATTGTTGAATCATGAACACTGGCCTTAACTGAGACAAGTGAGGCCTGCAGGTCTTTAGATGTTGTTCTGGGTTCTGCTGTGTCGATGCACGACAAGTAATTTTGGTAGGGCGGCCACTCTTGGGAAGGTTCACCACTTTTCCAAGTTTTCTTCATTTGTGGATAATGGCTCTCAGGGTGGGTCGCTGGAGTCCCAAAGCCTGTTCTTGAGTTTCTTCATCGTGGCATGATGTGGTACTTTTAATAATATGCAAAAACGGGAAAGAAAGAAAGAAATCGGGAAGGGGCAAATACTTTTCACAGCACTGTATATAGTACTTGCCTGCAGTAGTGTTTACATAGCCTTTTACCCTCGTATGGCTTGACCTTTTTATTACCATTATCTCATGTTATAAGCTCAAGTAAAACGTATGACTTCCTGGACATCTTCTACGGCCTCTGCCTCACTGTGGACCGGTTTAGGTGCTGCACTCTGTTCCTCTGAGTCATCTATGTCTTCAGGGTGTTTTGAGTTCCTCCTCCTGCAGAGTAATCCTCTCTTAGCAGGTTTTACCAAACCCAAGAACAGGGCACTTAGTGCCATGCCAACCGCACAGGAGTAGAAGGCTGATCCGTAGTTCTCAGTCACATCCACCAGCACGCCTGGGGATAGAGGAGGATTAAAAGGAAGCATTAAAGGAGCATGACAACACTTTTATGCATCAAACTCACTTCATACCTGCACTACCTGCTCTGTCAGAGGCTGTGAAAATAACCATGATGAAGTCATAGTGATATCATCAGCCTCAACTTTGGAGACTTTCTCTCACATATTTGCTATAAAGCGTGCATACGAACTGATGGTGTGAAGACATTTACAAGAGAGAAGGGGTTTAATGAAAGATGCTACCAAGTTGCATTATGGGAAAGGTAGGATCCAATATTTCTAGGTTCTAGTCAGGATATCTTGCCATCTGCTGCATTAAATCTGACCATTCTTTGTGTTAGTATCTCAATTTTAGTGTGCACTATAAAAAAAAAGATTGAGTAGTCTTTTAAAGCTTACAGCTATTCCACTAAAAAGCCTTCTTCTTCTACTAAAATCTCACATATTGGGTTTTATGTCATAGGAATAACATCAGATGTACATTCAATCTATTGATGCATATATAAAGCAGCAGTTATGTAATTTTCTTTTTGGAAAGTGGGGTACTTATGCATAGTCAGTATGTTACATAAAGTATACAGCAGTCAGTGGCAAAGGATTGTCATGTGTTTTTAAAGGCCCATATTAAAAAAAAAAAAAAAAAATCAATATCTGTGTAAGTGTAGGTTACAGTGAGCATATTCTCATTACTTTACCTTGCCATCAGTCAGTCATTTCCATTGCGGCTATATTTCTACGCCTAAGCCCAGCTGCATTGCGCAGGTCGTGTTACACCATAGATGTGAGAATATGTTTACTACAGCGTACACTTACAGATATTGATTTTTCAGATGGGCCTTTAAAAATACATGACCCTGTCCACAGCAGTGCTTTGCTCTACTTCCATGTCAGGACTTTTGTCTGCTTCCCTGTCTACTTCCCTGTACTGCAGGGGGTCCACTATTTTTTGTCAAAATAATTGACAGTTTATTGGAGGTTGGAGGTTGAAACACAGCAGTTTGTTCTTTGTTATGAAATTAACATGAATCAATAACATTAGTAACTTAATGCTAGTTACTAGTTTGATAAGAAGTGAAGCAGAATGGATAAATTTGTCACGGTTAATAAGGTGAAATAAAAGATGAATAAAGAAAATATAAAAGTTATTATAGGCCAGGCTTAAAATGTGACACATTTTTAAAAATGAATTACATCTGGGGTCCTGTTCTGTTTGTCTCTCGTCCAAGGGGTCCTTGTGCTGAAAAGGTTGAAGACCCTGCTCTATGTCATGGTCTGCAATTATTTCTTCCTCTCTAGCTCTCTGTATTTCAGTCCATTCTTTCAGATTTTACAGTATGTACATTGTACCTGCATATAGTCAAACATCATATCTAAATAATCCCTGTTAAGAAGATAAAAGCTGCAGTAAAGTGAAGCCATAGCAAGAACTCTTACCTCCAAGTGGGGTCCAGCCAGCCCAGCAAAGCTCTGTATGAACACATAGACACCAGCAGCTGAAGACATCCTCTCTATTCCCACCACATCATCCTCAGCCAGCATGGGGATGTGGGTGCACGCTAGGTTCCCATAAAGAACCCATACAAAGCGCAGCACACTGCGAGCCATAGAACTCGGTAACCACAGTAAAACCCACCAGATCCACTGTCATTGTAATCACACATGCCAGAAGCACAAGCAGCTTCCTCTTTATGAACTGCTTACGTGTCAGGATCCACCCAATGGAGAATCGGCCTAAGATTTCAGCCACAGCCATGGTGGACAGCATATAGGTGGCGCGGTCCCCTTTACACTCGACTGACACTCAGCTCGATGATGTAGAGCTGAGGGGGAAGCCGAGCGTGGCGAACAGTCCAAACATTGAATAGAGAATGAAGCTGCACTCTTTGAGGATGGAGAAATCTAAAAGTTTGGACTTCTTTGTCGATTGCTTTTCAGCATCTGATTTCATTTCCTCGTCTTTTATCACTGGTTTCTCCGCATCTTTGTTCTTTTCCTCATCTGTTTCAGACTCTATCATCTCTGCCATACTGTTCACATGTGTCTGTTCTGTCTCTAATCTTGCATCTTTATCCAGTAAAGTATTTTCCTCTGGGCTGCTGTTGTCTGTGTCCTTTAGAGACTGGACACCAGAGTCTCCAGTGCTCACAGAGCCTCTGGTTAGCTCATTGTCCAGACTGTGGGAGGTATTTTGTGTGTGTGAGGTACTGTCTGCCAGAGAGTCCTCTGGGTTTGTGCCCTCTTCTTTCTCTTGCGTGCTGAGGGCTTCCAGTTCCTTTGGAGACAGTCTGTCAGTCTCTGTCTCATGGGTCACTCTGGGTTTGATAATGATTGGCCGGAGCATAACACCACAGATGATGATGATGCTTTGCAAAGCTCCTATCACTGCCATGGTGTGTCGCCAGCCAATACGGTTCCTCAGTGCAGAAAAGGCTGAGGGTAAGAGGGGTATTTAGTGAGTGTTCATTAATAAAACTGCATATGTGGTATTAAATGTGGGGTGTTCAAGACCTGACTTGTATACAGAGAGCTATGAACATGGACATCTGTGGACATCTGGACATCTCAGTGTTTCTGTTATTGTCAAGTTCAATGAAAATAAATAAAGCCCAAGCCCATTGGTTCCCACTATATTCTTGAATATTTAAAAACAGATGTCTAGGCTAAATAATTAACTAGAACAGATGGGCACTGTTGTGTTTGTCAGAGATTACACAAACAGGAGTAAATATTTTGTTTGACGAGGACTTGAGGAGGAGCAAACAATGTTTAAACTGTCTGTTCAAGAGTCTAGTTCTACACAAGAAGGCTAAGTCACAACGAGGGATGTGCATTGTTCTGAGCTATCTCATCTAAACACCAGAACCAGTCATGCAAAACAAGCATATCTCAAGGTATTGAGACATCCAAGGTCTTATTATCTTTCTATATGTACAGTCTGAAACCATTCTCATGAGGAAGAGTGCATGAAGATTTCAGGGACCCAGAGTTATAGTAGAGACGCAACACAATTTCCCTTAGCGGTTAATCTGTTGATCATTTTCTCAATGAATCGACTAATTGTTTTGGCCATAAAATGTCAGAATATTGGGAATAAGAATATTGATGACTTCCTAAAGCTCAAGGTGTCACCCTCAAATGTCTTGTTTTGTTCACAGCCCAAAAATATAGAAAATATTCATGTTTGAGAAGCTCAAAGCAGAAAATTTCAGAGAAATGCAAAGAAAGAGTAAGAGTAAGAGTAAGTAAGAGTAAGAGTAATGCAATGCAGTAAAATACATTCACCACATGGTTTTCCTAACACCCCCCACACACACACACACACACACACAAGTCTTCTCAGATCCTACTGTCTTCTCCAAATGTTTGCATGAAACATCAGTGGAAGCTCTTACACTCACCTGGTGCCAGGGCAAACATGGACAGGGACTCTCCAGTGGAAGCCACAGCGGTGACCAGTGACCGCCGACGGTTAAAGTAATGGGAAAGGATGGTCACAGTGGGCAGGAAGGTCAGACAGTAGCCAAGACCTGCACAGTGGAAAAGTTTCTTAAACTCTAGCTCATTTAGACAAGCCGCTAAAAGACAAATTCAGAGAATAATAGCATGTGATGTTCAAAGTGGTAAATAAAGGAAAGATTCAAAACCTGCAATTATTCCATAGGTGATGTATATTTGATTGATGGAGCTGGTAAAGCTGGTGGCAATGGTACCCAAGGAAATGAGTAATCCTCCAACCATAACAACAAGTTGGAACCCAAAGCGGTTAGTCAACACAGAGGAGAGAGGACCTGAGGACCCATGAAGAACAAACTGTTGTTTAGTGTACACTATGGTGCAGTAATTCTCATAAGTTCATTCTGACTTCAATCTATAGTCTGTACTTTATTTGGTTTTGCAGTGTTTCATCCACTTCACCTCATCAACCGTACCCACCATTAAAGGTCATGACAAACACGCAGATGGAAACAATCCAGGAGACACGACTGTTGGTCTCCCCAAACTCCTTCATTAGGTCCTGGAGGAAGATGCCAAAGCTCTTGATGGTACCATACGTGAAAACCTCCACAAAGAAGAAGGCAACAGCCACCACCCATCCCCAGCCTCCATCAGGAGCCTCTGGGTACACATTGGGTCCCAAGAAACGTGTCCCCTTGACTCCACACAGTGCCATGGCCTGTAAAAGAAAATGACAGTTTTAGGTAATGGCACCGTGGTCAGCAATTTACAAAATAAATCAAAAAAACAAAACTTTACTGCAAAATATGGCGGGAAAAAAATCAAGCAGTCATGAATCTATTAAAGGGTAGTGATGTAGTTGGAACCCTGTCACCTTATCTCTCCCTCCTAGTGTGAGGAGGAAACTAAGGTTGCCACAAAAAACAAGTAAAAAATGTGAAAGACCGTATCTCGAGCCAGTGTTTATTTTCTGGTGTCTTTGAAACTATGAATATTATATTCCACTTCCACCATATTGTGTGAAAATAGAGCCACCTAACTCTTACACACTAGACCTTTAACTCGTGCAACTACCTGCAGTGAGTACCTTTGTTTCACAAACAGAAACACACAGAGATATTTATCATCTTAAATATACTGAAGTTTCGCGAGTTCAACCGCATTATCGACAACTTTTGTCGAGTTGATAAGCGTCACTGCAACTCAGACATTGGCTAGTAATAAATACCAAGCATCAGCAGACTTACTTTGCATGTGAAGGCTTTGAGCTGCTCCTCTTCTCATCAGAGGTTAGATGTGATAAACCTGCTGCTAATCTATAGTTATTTAAATGAACTGAACAATGCTGACCTGTAGGCTAGCAGATAAGATGCTCCGTATTCCCCTTCTTTATGTTTAGCAGCTTGCCTTGTTAAATAACGTGTTTCTCGGCATCTCTGCCAGGCTACTGTTTAATATACAAACACTGAAAGAGCTGTGACCAAAGATTGTAAGGAGGAAACAGCAGCAGTGGTTTTAAGTTCAGGCCCTTTTAGCGCAAGGTTGGGCCTAATTAATTATTAATGAAAAAGCACACTTGGGGCAATTAATCAGATGTGACTACCATTTTATGCTTCAGAAGCTAATACAGTTTTGTGAGTAGATCATTACAATGTTCTTTTGGCCACGACTTTGACTAAACTGAGCATTAACATGAGATGTGTTCATTTTAAATTAATTTTTAAAAGAATTACACCCAATCACATAATCATCATGCAAACCTATATTAATCCAAGCACAAACATAATGGCTGCACCTGGACAAATCCATGAGTATTTAGTAGGAACCTGTCTGATATTGTATTTCTGAGGCAGATGCTGTATATTATATGTTATTATATTTATATATATATTTTATTTTTCTGTTTTCTGCATTATGTACAAGAAAAAACAGTTTTCATATCACATAACATATACGCCGCTACCAATATGTCTGTGATAGGCCAATATCGGTTGACCAATATATCAGTCGGGCTCTAATAATCTAACTAAAACAATCACACCCAGCTCTCAAACTGACAAAACAGGCTGGATCACAAAACATCCAATCACGTGGCACACAGATTAAGATACAGATTAAGACCATTTTTATTTATAATGTTACATGACAAAACTAAAGCTACACTTTTACCGGTGAACGTAACGCTATAAGACATCATATTTTGCTAGAATAGAGTGATATATCAACAGTGTGTGTGTGTGTGTGTGTGTGTGCGTGTATGTGTGTGTGTGCGTGTGCTTCCTATTGGCTTCCTAAAGATAAGGTGTGTGCAAACTTGTGTGTGTAAAAATTAAAAAAATATATATGAATGAAATAAACACCCATAACTAAAATATAAATAAAGTTTATCAAATAAAAGGTTATTTAGTGAACCTTGAGTTCAGGTTATAATGTCAAACTACTTCCGACGTCAAGAATGAACATGCTCAACTTGTATGTGTATATATGTAAATATAGATGTAATATTAACAGTGTTAATAACCACAGTTTGTTTCTACTTGTTAACTCTCACCAGAGGCAAAAAGTCTGTGTCAGTGAGTCCTTCTCATCAACATGTTGAGACTAAGCAACAGAGATATGATGGACACTGAATACTGTGTTATGGAAGCAAATACCCATAGCATGTTTACATCAATATTATTTATCTAAATGTCAAAAAAAAAAAAAAATTAGTTACAGCTATTTAGTTGAAAATCACTGTCTGCTTTGTTACATGGTCGGCCCCCCATACACTCTTTAAATGTTTATAATCATTACTTAACATATACATGAGACGTTTTGTTTGATTGGGTTGCCATGATAAGCAACTTTGAAGAGTTAAGTGATTTTCTAACAGGATTATCCCCATCTTTATTTTCTAATTAATAGGGGTGGAGAGTGGTGAGTAGTCAGTAGGAGCCATATGGTCCATCCTCATGCGGCTGACGCAATGTACTGAGCGGAGCGGCGGCTCATGCGGTCTGTCGGTGGGCAATGTGACTTTAATAACAGCACACACTTTGTAAGTACTCGTACGTCGCCGTACATTTGTTTAAAAACATGCTCATATGCGTGTTACCGCGTAGAGTTCGTTTACCAAAGCAAACGTCGTTTATATGATAGATTAAGTTGAATTTAAGCAGTCTGTCTCACCTGTGTGTCGCTACTTATCTGGCAGAAACAGTCCGTCCTTCTTCGCTCGACCGTTGGCAGTCCTCCCCAAGTGTCGCGCGCCGCGTCGGTTAAACACTGATCTTTACGTTACGCATACTCTCACGTGCATATGTTCACAAACACTCACACGTGGAGACACGGACACACACACACAAGCCGTCTGACACTCAGCTCGCATTCATGAATTACCCCTCCCTGTCAAGCAAAGGGGGGGTATAAGAGCGGTTTTAGAGATCTAGTTACAGCCAGTTCTTTGCATTTCGTCCCCACAGCCAGCCTTTGACTGCGGGGTGCAGAGCTGTTTATCATAGGTCTGAGTTCATGACCTCCCTGTGTGTGATGCTAAAGGGAGGGGTAGTTTGTTTGAATGTTGTTACGGTGGTGAAAACTTTCAGTCAGATAGTTTTCTCTCTCTTCTCTCTCCATAAATTCATCATTAAACAATCCACATTATAGTTTGTTTGTGACCTTACCTTATGTTTTGTCTTTTCATTAGAACACTTGCATATATTTTTTTCATACTTACTTACTTTTTTTAACTTACATATATTGGTTTTCATATATTTTATATTTCTCATGTTTCCCTTCTATTTTGGTATATTTTGTATTTTATTCTTTAGCTTATTTTTATTCTTTTGTGTAGTGCTGTTACACAGTTTAGTGCTCTTAATGCTGAGCTGACCGGTTCCTTTTGTCCAACACATTTCATTGTATTGTTGACCGTGTGTTAAACCTGACCTGAAACTTTAAATCAATTTTTAAAAAAAATGCTGAGTAGTTTCATGTCCTTGGAATGTCTCTCTAATGTGACCATCTTCTTGCTATGTTTCATCTGTAACAATAAATGCAGCTATTATTTACACTTGACAAAGTGGTAGGGAACCTGTTTTTAAAGTTGCCACAGTTGCCTCTCTGTTTTGACTGTACTGAGGTTGCTTCATTTAGGACGTCTCCTCCTTTATTTTTATGTCCAACTCAGATTTTCATCTGTTACACAACAGGCTGACCTACAAGTCTAGCTTGATGTACTGGCATGAGGAAGAGAGGCAGAACCAATCACACAATCAGATCAGATTCCTGCCCACCTCAGGTTTTTCTTTGACACTGTGTTTACCTACTTAGTGAGGCAGTTTGACTTGTGAGATCATGCAATCTGACACTGTTAGGTTATATGTTTACTTACCCTCAAGAAACAATGGTATTGGGAGAATATGGATTAATGCATTTCTCTGTGATCACAGACACCAGATTTCTTGCACAGGTAGCCAGTATGTGTCAAAATAACATCCACATGAATGCTGGCTTGTCTTCTTCCCATAGTGTATCCTGGTGCAACCCACACGCATCTGGCCATCCATGTGATGTGAAAGAAAACATGATTCATCAGCCACCTTTTTCATTGCTCTGTAGTGCAGATCTGATGCTTATGTGCCCATTGTTGGCAGGGGACAGAGGTCAGCATGGGCACCCTGACTGGTCTGCGGCTACACAGGTCCATATACAACAAACTGCGATGCACTGTGTATTCAGACACCTTTCTATCAGAACCAATATTAACTTGTTCAGAAATCTGAGCTACGGTAGTGTGTCAGATCGACCAGTCTTCCCTCTCCATGTGCATCAATGAGCCTTGCCCACCCATGACCTTGTTGCTGGTTCGCTGCTTTTCTTCCTTGGACCACTTGACCACTGCAGACTCGGAGCACCCCACAAGAGTTGCAGTTTCAGAGATGTTCTGACCCACTCATCCAGTTATCACAATGTAGACATGGTCAAAGTTGCTCAAGAGACAAGTAATAAGTATATAAGATATAAGATATTTACTTCATAATTTTCTTCCTAGTGAGAGACTGGAATAATGTTGTTGTTTAACTACAGAAGACTGTTTCACATTTCGGCTAAATACCTTTCACACTCCTTCACTCACTGTCACATGTTCACGTGCTAGTATGCTGTGTTCCTCATGGTTTAAATAATAGTGCCAGATAAGGCTTAAATGAAACGTATGGAACTTTTTACAGATTTTGACCCAAAATGGAGGTGGGTTTCTCTCTGTTCCTTCTCTCTGGGATGCTGATGTGTGGTCTGCTTCTCCACACGGTGTCTCAACATGGAGCCCATGTTGATGAGCCCAGTAAGAAGCCCAATTTCATAGTCATACTGGCAGATGATATAGGCTGGGGAGACCTGGATGTTAACCAGCCTGACAAGAAGGCAAACAACACCCTTACCTAAACCTGATGGCTGAGCAAGGACTAAGGTAGATCATTTATTAATTTATTTGGTACCTGATCTGTTATGGCTGTTAAGGTATTAAAACATTTGAAATGACGTAAACTGTAATTTTTCTTTAAAATACTTTTTCCAGATTGACAGACTTCCATTCTCCTGCCTCAACCTGTTCACCATCCCGTGCTGCCATCCTAACAGGTCGCTATGGCCTAAGAAACGGGGTAACTCATAACTTTGCTGTGGGCTCTGTAGCCGGTCTGCCTCTGTCTGAAGTCACCTTGCCCCAGCTACTACAGAAAGCGGGTTATTACACAGCCATGATTGGGAAATGGCATCTTGGCCACAATGGACCATACAGTCCAACTAACAGAGGTAAGTGGGAGCTTGTTTTTGTAAAAAATTTATAACAGCCACAGATCAGGCAGGAATATCCAAAGAGGTGTGTAAGGTTTGGTTGAATTCATTCTTCACCTTTTCAACCCAATATTTGTTCTCAAAAAATGCCCAAATGGACAATCAATAAAGAGGATTTTGGGTATGAACATTTGAGAAATCCTATTCAAAAAATAGCCTTCTAGAGCGTGTGCCCCATATATCAAGGCTAAAGTCCTTATTACAGCAACCCATGTTGCCATGTCATGCTCTCTCTCTTCCCTGGATTTCCCATCCATCTTTCAATGTCCAATAAAGCCCAAAATGCCAAAAAATATCTAAAATAAAGCTGCTACAGCCATGAGCTATAATAGGATAATTTACAGAAGAGTAAAATGCAAATAAGAACAGAAGGTATATGGGTTATATAAAGTATGTATACACTACTGAACCCAAAATTTTAAACTACTTAAAGGTTCCAGCTGAGCCTTGAGGATCTCCAAAATGGCAGCAGTGCTATCAGTAAAATACGAATACACAAGAACATGTATGCGCACAAGCGTGGAATAGTTTCAAACATTAGAAAAATGCAAAAATATCTGTATATGCTGCCTAAAACAATGAGATATGAGCTAACACACATACTTTTTTTATTGTGTAGCACTGTATCTTTCCAGTTCAGTGTGGCGTCCGTTTTTCTAGGCCATTCCAGCACTATTGAGTGTGTGAGCGAATCCATTGGCCCCGCTGCAGGGAACAGACTATACACAACAAAAGTTCCTGCAGCTGTGTCTTGTGAGATGACAGACTTGCTCTTGACTTTTAGCCTGCAGCTGACTCAACACTCACCCCCGACTACCACTAACCCATCAGCTACCCCCTTCACTGGAAGTTTCCCACTCCACCTCACCTCAAACACCCTCAGCCTGTGAATCTCAATACATTTGTAAGCTGTGCAGCAAGATACCAACAGGTGATCCACACGTTTGGCCAAGCTTTCGACCAATATGCTGTACTTGGCCTTGTGTTTAGAGGATTTCCGGTTCATATATAGCGAAAGAGATTAACAACTGGTAAAAGTTTGCTAATTAATAAGTGCACATGTTAGCTTATGCTAATACAAGCACACAAAAACTTGTTTATGAGCTTAGGTGTAAAACTTGTGTCAGTTAGATTACAGTGTTGTTGAGACACAGAGGTGTATGATAAAATCATTTTGAACCAGACCAAAATAAACACCACATTATCAATGGTTTCACATTTGTGAGATCAGCCTGGCAAACCTCGAACCAAGCTGATGAACATTTGAGACATTTATAATCTGTACTTGAGTGCAGTTAGAGGTCTTAAAGTCTATTGACTGTCTTATTTAATTCTAACTTATACTTATTAGTAAATATACTATAAGTTATTTATTTGTCAACTATCTTTATTCATAATTTTGTATTTTTATATTGATAAAATATTCTATATTATTGTCAAGAAATCTTTTGTTCATAACAATGTATGTGTTTTTCTATATTTTGGTTTATGGCACAGTCAAAACATAGTATGTCTTTGTCTGCTGAGATACAGATGCAGCTGTGTTTATGAATATTTGCACAATGTTTATTGTGTCTTCTGCAGGTTTTGACTACTACTTCGGTATTCCATACAGCAATGACATGGGCTGTACTGACATTCCTGGATACAATTTGCCACAGTGTCCTCCCTGTGACTCATCTGGACCTCAAGTAATCAGGTGTGGCTCTGTGCTCCTACTAACTTATACAAACATTACATCCCTGCCCACAATGACGAACAACGTTTGTGTTGCTGATTTCTTGACTTTACAAGATCATGCAAAAAATTTAAAGTAATCTCAAAACAGAAGTTTGTTATCGAAGTAAAAACCTAGGATGATGCCTCAGAAGTGATAACCAGCTCAACCACATACAGACTCTGCCACTTGACCTACTTAGTGAGAGCTAGAGCAATAGGTATGGTAAAAAGTATTGACTGCTTTCTTTCTGATCCCTGCACCTAACTACTCCTCACCCTGTAAACATTTGACTGCCACAGACACAGATACATCCCATTTATTATGTCCTTATGTTCTATTGTTCTCATGATCTAGACTGAAGAGGAGTGTACATGGAGTGTGTTACTCCCAAGTGGGACTTCCTCTGATTGAAAACAGCAGCATTGTGGAGCAGCCACTTGACCTGTGGACACTAACGGAACAATACAAGTCTGCTGCAACCAGGATCATCCAAAATGCAAGGTACTATACAGCTGCAAATGTACAATAAAAGTACATTAAAAAATATATCAGGTTGTTTCTGTGCGTTAAGCAACAAAGCATTTTCATATATTTTACACTACAGTAGTAGTGGAAATATAATAGGGATGTGTGTATGTGTGTGTGTGCATAAAATAGCCAGAGGTTCAAAAATCAAGAGGGTTGATGCTCTAATGTCATCATATAACTGAGAATATACAGTATCATAGTGCCAACAAACATATACATATAATAACATTTAAAATAACATGGTTGCATCGATTCATTGTCTTTATAGGAGATTAAAAAACAACATACTTGATGTAACTGTTAATCATGTTGACAGAAACATGGGATCTAAACATGTTCTGTTTGAGTTATATTAGATATAGACATGCTGCTGCAGTGTACATATGATGTGAATGAATAGCACAGCTTTTATTGAGCCTCACAGTATGCAAACTGTGATTGAGCCAAGTCTGTCTGTGTGTCTCTCCACGGACAGTGTGTAGGAAGGTGAAACTTGAGACCTCAAATGTGAAGTGACGGCTGAGGAAGTACAATGTTTTTGTCAATAGGAGGATGAAACACTCACTCAAACACACTGTGGTAAAAGTCCATCAAAAAGTCCATTTTGCACTGTTGTCTCCAAAGTCAAGTCAGACTTTGGTAACCCAATCATGGTAGAAAACAACTTTGCTTTGAAGGCTATGATGGAAGTAAAAGTCAAGGCCAGTATCCTCCATGCTCACTTCATACTCCATTACCCTGTACACCACAGCATGAAATGATAGTTTGGTCTGTTGTTTCTGTGGGCCGTAGAACATTAGGACAGAAGATCAGGTAAATCAGCAGCAGGTGCTAACATTTACAACCAGTAGTTTTGTCTGTTTTGTCTCATTTTTATCTGTTTTCATGGTTTTTGGACGGTAATGGAGTTTTATGGAGTTGTATTTATATTTCTTGACACCAAAAAGATAACATAATGCCAGCTGGATTCAGTAAAGCAAAATAGTTACTGACCTAATCCTAGGTCAGCTTAACAGCATGACCTGCCAGCACAGTATAATGTAATATAACACAATAGCACTTCAAGTACTACCTTTATGAGGCTTGATTTATTTTTATTTTTTTTGTCATTTTTGTGCTGAGCTGTTAATTCTGCTATATTTTGTGGTGTTTAACTAGATTGTATCATTCAGATACAAATAGGTATATTCACTGTAACTGCAGTGTTTGTATATATTCCAAACAGACCATAGGAGCTTTGTAAATTTGCCTCCGTGGCGGTGAGAATGCTGGTGGTAGTACAGTACAGAATGTCTCTGTCTGGAGGGAGAGGAGGAGGCGGTACCCTGCTGTTTGCAGCTGTCTGTGAAAAGCGACATGCCTTCATGCTATAGTACGGGGTCATGTGAACGAGTACAGCGGGTTGTTAGTCATGTGCTGTCAACACAAGAGTATGCAAGTTTCTTTCAGTGAAGTAATTTAAAGTGACTAATGCTGTGTTCCTGTACGTCACAAAAGTCGGAAAGTCCACATTCCTACAAAAATGAAATGTCAACATGGACTGTAAAGTAGGAGACATGCCGCAGTGTGCACAAGTCATACCCTATGAATGCAACACTTTGTTTTCGACATGAGTGTAAAGGATTTAAAGTTATGCTTTTCTACTTTTTAAGCAGTGTATAACCTTAAATCCATAAAAATACTGCAAAAAGTAGTTATACCTAAAAAATGTAAATATTAAGTCATAGTTGCCAGTACTGCATGGTAGCAAGCCTATAAACTTACAGTTACAATTATGTTTAAATCATTATCAGACGTTCATGTTTCTTTCTCTTCATAGTTTGTTTTTTCTATGCTTGACCACAAGTGGACATGGAAACCAGAATGTGATTGGATACTAGACTCTTGCATAGGCATAAATCTGCTTGTGAACAATTATTGATCCAAACAAGCATTTTTCAATATAAGTGGTCTTCATTATTTCTTCAGGAGCGAGGACAGCCCTATCTCCTCTACATAGCTTTGGCTCACATGCATGTTCCCCTGGCTCCTCCGCTCCCTCCAGATGCTTCAGCCACCGCCACTCGCCCAGATGACGGCAAAGTGTACACCGCCAGCCTGCGAGAGATGGACGACCTGGTGGGGGTGGTAAAGAGCGCTTCTGATGACACAGACAAAGACAATACTCTAATCTGGTTCACGGTTAGTCAGTTCCATCTATTCTTCCACACTATCAGCGTAATCGTTATCATAGGAGAGCTGTAATCAGTCTTATGTACGTGTGTTTAGGTGACAACGGTCCTTGGGAGCAGAAGTGCCAGTATGCAGGAAGTGTAGGACCTTTCAAGGGAAAGTGGCAGACCAGCAGAGGTAGGAAAAATAAACACCTTCCATGGATGCTTTAATGAAAGTGATTTACTTTCATTAAAGCATTATACACTAATTACTGTAAATATTCATATTCCTAAAGTCATCTTTTGTCTGTGCATTAGGTGGAGGCTCGGCTAGCGAACAACCTGGGAGGAGGTCACAGGGTGCCAACAGTGGCTTATTGGCCTGGGAGGATCTCTGCAAACACCACTAGCTCTGCCCTACTCAGGTACACCCATTTTAGCATTAATCAGAGACTTCCTTCAAATACTAAAATAGATCCAGTGTTTACTTTACAGACACTACGTGTGCATACCGAAATCATTGTTCAAACTCTGTTTAATGTGGCATACGCCTAGTTAACTGGGCAGGACAAGGCATTCAGAGACATTTTAAGCCATGCTTAAAGGATGGAAATGTTGTCAGTTGATTGGTTGATGTTCCACTTAAAGTAGACTATCTTAATAAATACTGCATTTTTAGATTTAACTGAAATATCTAGACAACTGTTGGATAGATTAATGTTACATTTGATACAGATATTCATGGTCTTCAGAGGATGAATCCTATCACTTTGGTGATTTCCTGACTCTCCATTTAGCTTCAACAGCAGGTCAAGGTTTTCACTTTTCCAATGAAATATCTCAACATCTATTAGGCAGTTTACCACAATATTTTGTACAGACATTCATGGTTCCCAGACAATAAATTCTAATGACTATGGTGATCCCCTGACCTTTCCTGTTGCGCCACCATGAGGCTGTGAGGCTGGCATTCAGCTGTGAAAAACTGTTGGGTTGATTGCCATGAAATTTGATCCAGACATCCATCCTCAGGACAAATGCTTTGGTTTATGACCAAATACCTGCAAAACTATCACAAATACCACTATCTTAACATAACCAAATCTGAAAAGAGTACCAAAACAAAATGGAACATATTGCACAAAAACAATCCTCTCTTCTCCTCTTTTTGCCCTCTTGCAGTGGTATGGACATCTTCCTACACTTCTCTCCCTGGCAGGTGTAACTCCCCTCAGACAGACATTATGATGGCATTGACGCCACAAATATCTTCCTACATGGTGAACGGGTGGTCATGAGGTACTAACTAGTTTGTGTTGTCCTACTTAAAATATCTGTATTTTCAGTGGACATTGTGCATTAGGTGTTACAGACATATTTCTTCTCTTCTTTCTTGTAGGTTCTGTTCCACCCTAACAGCGGTGCTGCAGGGACATTTGGTGACCTGCAAACAGTTCGAACAGGGAAACACAAAGCTTTCTACATCACGGTGCGGGTCAAATACAGATCACGTGTCAACACTCACACTACATACAGAGATGTAATGTTATTACTGTAATTTTAACTGTTTAACAGCAAAATAACAAAACTTGCTTCTCTAACAAGTGATGATATTGATGCCCCTTGGTGGATGATATGCATGGCATTATGTCAACATGGTGGTACCAATCTGGTGGCCTGTTGTTGTACAGAATAACTTAAAAGGCTTCATTTTATTCCATGTAATTTTGTTTACTTTCACACAGATTTCATATTAGTTTAACCCTTTTTAACAAGTAACCACAGTCCACATCATTTAGCACACAAAGGAACTCACAAAAAGGAAAATGTACATATGCTGTAATATTCATAGTATTACAAAATAAAAGTTTAACCATTTCAGTGTTGGTGAGACAAAAAAATATGTAAAAGGACAACACATCTTTGTTTCCTTTGCAGGTGGAGCTGAGGCCTGTGGTGGTGCAACAGGAAGGCAGCAACTTCACAACCCACCGCTAATATTTGATCTGGAGCGTGATGAGACTGAGGAAACACCCCTGGAGGTCCAGACACCCGAATACCAGGCAGTACAGAAGAGGATTGCCCGTTGGAGGGAGGAGTTGTTATGGGACATCGCCACTGACAAGTCTGTGTCCGTGGCAGACTACACCACAGACAAATCAGCAGTGCCCTGCTGTGACCCGAGACATGCTGTTTGCCGCTGCCACCCGCTGGGCTGAGAGTGGGAAAACACACAGACAAACACACACAGAAAAAAACTCAAAGATAACCACAGAGATCTAAGCAAGCAGACGTGGTGACAAATATCTCCTTTTTTCAAATGTGCTCAGCTGTTTGTAGAACGTGTTGTTTGGGAGGTTCAATGTCCAGATGCAGCGGGAGACGTGCAAACAAACAGTGAGAGCAAAGAGGGGCAGGTGGCTGAACTTTAACCAGTGGGAATTGTGAGGTCAGTAATTTAGTGAAGATGTGCTACAATTTCTCAATCAGTTTGTTGTAGTGTAATTCAACATGTGAAAGTTTGAGTGTTGGCTGAACAGTTGAAGTTTCGTGGGACAAACCTCTAAAATATGCAGAAGATTTAAGAGCTTTTAAATGTTTATAAATCAAAACTACACCACGCAAAGGTTGAATCACTTCTCAGCTTTAATGAGTCTCTGATGTAAATGTCCAGTATCGAACAGCTCAATGCAGTGTAAGGGTGTCCTAACAGTGCCACCTTTTGGCAAATCAAATAGTATTACCATGTTACTTATTACAACAGTACTATATATAAATGTTATATATACACGTCATACACACAGTAAAAATCCTCAAATATATTTACGCATGGTAATTCTATGCGTTTGATGTGTAATACTTAAAACATTTTGCGAACAGAATATTTAATACATCAAAGTAAAAATGACTGACTTCCATGTTAACAATACTGAATTCAGCATCATGTAGTAAATAAAAATGTCTTCAGGATATCACTGAAATTCAAGGACCTGTAACTTCGTCATAGCTCACCACCAAGCATTTCACATTCAGCTGTTGACCGCTCCTCCCACAGAGCTGACTCCTCCACAAATATCATCAGGTTACATTTGTGACTGTGCGAGTTTTTTAGTCTCATCTATCGCTACCATAATTAGTAATGACAGCTGCATCTGCAAGTCATATAATACTTACTGCATGTATCATGATTTAAATAGTGTATCACACTTACAACTTTTCCTTGAGATAACTATTGCTCCTCTTTCCTGAGGTGTGACACATTTAATGCCCATTGATAAGCTCCTCCAAATTCTTGAGGCCTGATTGACAAAAATGCCCTTATTATATGTTTTCAGATGTTAATTCCTCAGACTTATAAGTGAAAACAGGACATGAGACACAAGAGATTTGACTAATTTTATGATATCATTGTCTGATGGCACTTGACTTGTTTGGAAGCTGCTAAAATTACCTGTCAGGTAACGTCTTAGCATCTCTCTTAGGAGCATTTTTGTGAATCTGGCCCAGCTGCAGGCGAGGCCTGCCTGTTGTCTCCTCTACCACATTTGTATATTCAGTCTGCTTGCTCTTCTGGTTGCTACCATGATAATATTGTGCAACAATAATGTTACTGTGTTGTCAGGGTTTCTTGCTGTGCACAGTTAAAAAAAAAAGATTAACAGTTTGTTAATGGCGTAATATGGGAGTTAACAGTGGGACACTTAGACCAGTGGTTCTCAACCTGTGGGTAGTTTCCAGGTTCGCAAATGGTCTCAAATGGTAGTGAAGAATGAAATCAAATTATGAAAAATACATAGTGTGGCACGCAACACGGAATGAGAGACAGGAAGAAGCTCTCAGCGATGTCATCTTTTAAACACTATATACTATAGACTTTATACTCTGGGCCGAACAGGCCCACTTGCCTCAGTAATATGACAAATTATTTCTATCTATTATTGTTCTTTTACTCCTAAAACAGACATGCCGGCTGTGAAGGTTTCATGTATTATATTATAGTAATCCCAGAACAGTTTGGGGCAGGTAGGGTGGAGGGGATGTCGTGATTATTGTGAAGAGGCACGACGTGAATAGCAGCTTCAGACCAAATCACGTGATGTGGCAAAATTTCCAGTCCTCCCATTCATTTGAACGGAGGTAGTCAGCTGTGGAAGTCGGTTGCCACATAGTATGCTGAAAAAAATCGCAGCGATCTGCAGCAGAGGAGTTTAAACACAATCAAGTTTTGAAGAAAGGCAACTCAATGTCATGCTACAGTTGCCAATCCGGTGATTGACCGGTTTGTTCTACAGACAGCATGAAGTATCACTGAAATCAGGCGCTATCCGTAGAATTCAGTTGTTCTTCCAGTTGTGTCCTCGTTCGGTTTATTTCATGTTCCCAGCTTCAATGTCTGTGTCTTGCTCACTGTCTATGCTGCAAAATAGTGATACCAAGAAGTTTGCTTTGGTTTCCATTTGAGAGAGACAGCAGTGATCAACCAACACAGACAGTGAATGAGAAAGATCGCAGAAATAAAACATAAGGTCCTACACTGCCGCACAAACTGTTAGCTGTTGCTATGTCTGATGTGTCTGAACTGAATACCACTTTAAAGGTTGAGAACCACTGAGAAAATAGTTTAAGATGTTGATGATGATGATGAGGTGGGCCTTCTACTCTGTTTTAGTGTTTTGTTTTTTTTAATTCCTTACAAAACGTTAGAGGGACGCAGAAACACCAGGAAGTAACATTCTGGCAAGATTTGACCCTAGGCCAGCAGGGGTACGTGTGGAAGGGGGAAGGGGGTGCCACAAGGTCTCGAATACAGGAATATTTTCGTCCACCTTCCCTGCTTGAAACAAGTAAGTCTGATTGTTATGCAGGGTTTGGTTGCTTCATTTGCGGGGAGGTTGGTCAGTTACTCTGGTTGCCGACTGGAGGAAACTCATTCTCGTCATCCAGACAGACTGGGCCCTCTGCGAACTCGTGCTCTGGGATCACCTCACCCTTCTGGGCTCCTCCATCCTCAGAGTAACCTGGGAAAAAATAAGTTTAGAGCTGACGGCAATCCTCATCCACTGAGAACTTTTTTGCTTTTTAACATATGACTTAGGATGTCAGCTCAGGCTAGCTTACTTTAGGCGCTTCAAATTTTGTAAGAGATAATCATCTACAATGTGTTTTGTTAATCCTAATTTGCCTTGAACAGAGGCATTTTTAAACACTGCCTAATATTTCCCTAAATTTATAATCCAAACTCATCTGACATTTAAACATCACCATTTGTGTCGTAGACTAAAAGCTTAATACATAACTGATAATTACAGTGAGCTAATGTTATCTTGTATTTGTTGACACTCTGTATGCTTGTGATATCCTGTAACTATTTTTAACTATTACTTCCAGACACAGAGCAATTATAGTGTTATATTATGCTTTTTTAAAGAGACTTTAAGTAAATTATTCAAGCATTGATACTATTTATATCACATTTGCCTCATATGACCCATTTCAGAAGATTTTGATGAAACCCTTTCTGAGATAAAAACAAGTTTAAAGATGATATACGAATATATGAATGTTTTAACTTTAAACAAAAGAGCTCCATGAAAGAAAGGGTTGAAATATCACACATATATTATACAAGCTAGAATAACGTCAAAAGCTTTCCAGTTAAGCTTTTAATCAGTTTATGATTAGGAATACTGTACCCATGAGAGTGGTGGAGGAGGGAGGGGTTGAAGGGAGAGCCACAGTAGCCGCGTATGATTGGCTGGCTGGTTGGGGAGAGACATCCTCCGCTGGTTTGTCCTCTTCACTCTGTTCAACCTCCTCGTTGAAGTCAAACAGCCTGCACGAACAGAGCAGACAAAGACTTAAATTATCGTAATGCCAAGTTCACTGTGATCAAACAAGCATGGACCAGTTACATTTCAAAGCTGCAATCCTCAATTTTTAAATGGATTACCATTGAGAAAAGAGTGAAATATTAAAGATTAAACAATGATTTAAAATAATTTGAATGAGACCCACCCCTCAGTGAACCTGTGAAAACTTTATTTCTCTTAAAATACTTTTTTACTGTACTTTTAGTATTTTATTTTTCAAATGTTTAATCTGCAGCTCAATGGTTTTGTTTTATTATTCCTTCAAAATCTCAAAATTTCTTCCCCAACTCACTTTAAAAGTTTTGAAATTCAAACATATTTGTTTTTGGGAACCTAACAAACTAAATGTATCTTTATAAGTTTACATGCAGACCTTTATGCATGATACAGCCCACTAAGAAACACACACACCTGTGTTTTTGGACCAGGACGCACTCGCCTCCATCCTGTGGATCCACATTATAAATGTAGAGATAACCGTCTGAGGACGCCACCAGCAGGCGAGGAGCTTCTGAATCCTGACAAAATACAACACAGCACAAGATGTGAATAAACCTGAACATAAATACACCCCTCTACCTAAAAACACATCCCTCTCCTGTCTCCATCCCTTACGTAGCGAGGCGCAGATGTTCTTCAGGCGAACATGTTGAGTCGTACTGTGGCGAAGGCTCTGTCCTGATGCATCATGTCGGACACCTGCGCAGGCAAGTAAGTGCTGGCTGCTGTGAACATTTTGCCCACATATGCTGACCATGTAGGAGACTCCTCATCTTGACTGGTAGGAAACAAGATAGTTAAAGATGGAAAGATGAAGTGTTTTAAAGTTAATAAATCATTACAGGAGACATTTGGACCAGCAGAGGGTGCTGCTCATTCTTTGAACCAATGCAATGTTCAGAAAAGGACAATGGAGATTTCTAATATAGAGAAGTCACTTGAGTTGCTTTGGAAACAAGCCTATGCAAAATAAATGTCATGCAATGTTAATCCTCAACAGGAACACATTTTAAAGTCGCTTTTGACAAAAAATAATGGTTTAGTTTAATCAGGATTTAAGTACCAACAGTGCTACATCAGCAATACATAAGTTTTATCAGCACATTGTGTCCGGCAAGTCAATGCATTAATTATTTGATCTATAGAAAACAAACCACTGGTTCCATTCATCAAGTAGAAACTCTGTGTGTGTGCGAGTGTGTTTACCTGGGGCTGTGCTGCTCCAGTTTAAAGATATGGACCGTCTCTGTGTTACTGGAGGCACACAGGAACTGGGCATCTGCGCTGAAGGACAATGAGCTGATGCTAACATATCTGACATACACACACACACACAGACAGAAAAGTCAGGATTATGTGTACATTTTTTACTGAAAACAGAAAACAAAAGCATGATATGCCCGCATATTTTTGATGTATTGATGTTTTAGAAATAATTAGCCCAAATGTGGCCACATTTTTAGTCTAGCGCCGCACTGTGAATGCTAAAACCTGATGCGTGAAAACAGCCTGTCCAGTCTGCCTAAGTCTAGTGTTTCCACTTGTTTAACTACTCACACTGTGGTCTTAATCACAGATTCTCAGTCACTGACACCAGAAGCTGCACAGTGCAACAATGACCAACTACCACTGGCTACTAAGTCGCAAGTGTCTTACTCATGTAAACACTAACTGTTGAGTAACAGTAGGGTCATTTTAACTGCTTACCTTCCAGTCACGAACCTTTTGTTTAATTTAAGCACCACCATGAGTCATTTTCTCCACTGTCTGTTCACAGTTTGCTTGCTAATACTTTTTGATAAAAAATGATGTGCTGACCTCTTCATCCCTCTGCGAATTCAAACAGTCTCTGTCCTTCAGGAATGCTGAAGACTCTGATAACGGTTCCTGTAAAGGGAATGTGGTCAGACAGGCTGGTGGATGATAAAACACAAGCATGGGAAAAAAATGATTCAACTAACCTTCTCTGAAGCGCTGGCCAATTTGGTGCCAGAGGCATTGAAAGTGAGGGCTGCCAGGGGACTGTCATGAGCTTGGATCAGCGTCAGAGTGCTCTAAAGGGGCAAACAAGTGCTTTCTAATGACATCAGCGCCAACAGTGGGCTGCTTGTCCCCATGACGGTTTTCAAGAGACATGACAACAGCGGAAATGTTTCCTTTGTTACTACATTTAGAGTAAGTTTAATGCAGTATAATGAGTAGACTTTAATGCAGCCTCACCAGGTTGTTGGCGTCGTAGACAGTGATCTCTCCGATGGTGGCACTGCCGGGGTACGCCAGGTAGGAGTTACTGTGGTTGACAGAGAGCGCAGAGACCTGGAAGATAGCACAGAGGACATTTTAGACAGTTTCCTATTGTATTTCTTTTCCTGTCACATTTGCTGGACAAATCTTGGTGGTTTCTTTTCACTCTACCTACACATGTGTTTTTTGTTTCTTGGTCCATTGTTTGTCTAGTATCATCCTACTGGACCAATGGAAACTTGTAATGTAACCTGCTAAAGAAGCCAGTGAAAATGATATATAAAACACACTATTTGTAGTGCACTATGTACTGAGTACTTGCATTTTGAGCATACACTGATACAGTGAATACTACATTGATAGTGTTCACCCTAGTACATAGCTTAAAACAACATGAAAACACATTCTTAATCTTTCCAGCTGAGTTCATAAGCAAAAAAAACACACTCTTGCTCAATCCGGTACAGACGATGGTTTTGCTCCTGCAGCCTCTGTTTGTCTGGTATGACCAATAGTTTCTGTGGCTAATATTAGCAAACCTTAGATAGCTATTGTTCAACTAAACTGAGATTACTGAGTCTGTTTGACTTCATGACTCTTCTCTGCTTATATTACTGTTACGCTAGGCGATGGGTGTTCAACAAAAGTTGCACGTTGTCACTTTAAAGTGAAGTAATTCAGAGGATTTTCATCAGACTCAATATACACACTGTTTATATGGTCTAGCTTGAGTATACCTGAGGGGTTGATGGGTGTGTTGAGCAGGGTCTTGAGTAGTTTCATGTCTTTGATATTGTGGATGTAGATTGACTCCTCCAGACACACCACCAGCCGCTGAGGTAACAGTATAGAGTTTCAGTAACATAACATCCAATAGCACAAACCAGAAGCAACAACTTTGAGGACTACAAGGTATGGAAAGATCTGCTTCCTGTTCTTACCTGTCTGTTGAGCCTGACGGAGAGGATGTTGTTGGAGTAGCTGTAATTACAAATCTCTGTGCCTTTCTTGAAATGGTAGACGTTCATTCGCCGTGGCATGGACAGACTGACCACCACCACCAGACTGCTGGAGAACAGCCGCTCCACTATATACACATCTGGACACTCCACTGGGATAAAAGATTGGATTGCATGTTTTAGCAAGCAGAAGCTACAATGCTTCACATCAGCAGTATTTTATATTTATAAGAGTAAATACAGTATCTTCTACAATTTCCCGCACTCTAGATAAAAAAAGACTATGTCCTTACAGCTATCAGGGAGACTGTCAGCTCCCAGACAAAGATAACATGATTGAGCTCAGACTTCCTCAAACTGACTTGAAACTTTCTCTTTCATTGCTGCTATTTGAGGATTTAGAAAAATCTGCGTTCCTGTGTTTACTCTGTAAGCACCAAAGCAAACATGTTGTGGCTGGTCAGAGCTGTTGTAAGGTCAAGTTGATCCTGGTCACAACACTTATATTACCCTAGGGAGGGGATGCTGCTGTTGCTCAGTGCATTTACTGTATGCATGACTGCATTTTTGTAAATTTAGATATGGCTGTAACAGGGGAGCTGTCATGAGACGTTATGTACTTCCTCTTCCTTTGAACTCTACTGCAGAGAAGAGCGTACAAGTACAAAGTCCCTCTTACCTCCCTCATGTATACAGTCTAGTTTGTCAACAGCAGTGACTGAGAAGAGCCGTAGCCAGTCTTGGTGCCCACTGACAGAGACCTACAATAAGAACACACACAAATACACACACATCTAACTGTACCAGCCACAGTATAAAACACTTTAAGAACATGTAATTACAACAATGATTTCAAAAAGATTAACCTGAAACGGTTCAGCATATCTGATGCATTATATTGGCTCTATTCACACACACACACACACACACACACACACACACACACACACACACACACACACACACATCATTCTAACACTTTCTGTCAACATTTTTAGTAGATAAAGTCCACTATTGTTGTAAAATAATCTCAGAAAAGCTTTTTATTGTTGTTGATTTGTTATTGCTGCAGATTAGTGAATGGATTTGGTTAAAAGGAATAGCTTGCTATTGAAAAGAACAGGATTACCCATGCACACACGCGTACAATTGCTAGTACTACTGAGTACTAGTCCACAAAACAGAGTAAAACCTGTGTAAAGGATGCTATAGTACATGGCTCTATGAGTTTCCATCACCTGTCAAATTACTGTGATAATCATAGACTTACATCATATAAATGACTTCTTTACACTATTACTGATAACTGAACCATCATTGGCCAAGCTGTGATAATAGCATGAGGGGGCAGTTACCAGGTCACCTGTCTTTACCTCACCTGAGGAGGTGCTTGGTAGCCTCATATGACACGATGTCTTCCAGACTATCTTATCTTGTTTGGACAATACACATCATTACACAGCTTCCGTTAAAATCCATTAATTTTCCCAGAAAGAATTTCATCTTATCTTATCATGGGTGTAGTTTAAAAAAAAAAAACACGAAGACAAAGAGATAAGAAGACTGTTTGGCCACCTGCTTAGTTTTACAATCAGACACACAGGAGATGTTTATGTTAGGCGACACACCTGTAACTGAAGAAGTCAGTGAGTGCTGCTGGATGTGTCTGTTATAGTTTACCCTCTAATAATCCCTAAGATTTGCAACAGAGGTGTGACAGGTAAAGATAACACAGGAACTTCTGTCTGTAAAGCTGCTACAATTATTTTTCTATAACCTGAGAATATACCTCATTTGTTACACAATGACCAGAAGTTTGGTTACTTACTAACTGACTAGTTTAATGTGCAACAGGCCTTGAAGATTAACACAGTGGCCTACTTCACTTTCAGCTGACAGGGACTAATCTCGAAGTTTTAATGAAGCATACAGACGCCTGTAGTTTCATTTTGGACGCGCGCACACACAACTGTGTGATAGTTGTCATTATTACTAGTGTGCAAACTACGACTGAAAACAATTATGCAACAGTCAGGTGCATCAAGGAGATTGAGTTCATATTGGGCCCAACTCGCAGGTCGCTTACGTGGTGTCCTGGTTAAACGAGGCACAGATGAAGCCTCGGTGCACTTCGGGGCCGTCCGGCGCGTCCTGTGACTCCATCCGAGCGGCCAGATCCTCTCTCCTCTCGCTGGCCGAGGTCGGAGGCCTTTGGGCTCGGGTCAATCCCCGTCGGAACCCGCTTCCCCTCCTTTGCTTCCCGACTCCAAGCGCCACGCTCACACTCTTCAGGGAGAGGAATGTCCGGGCAGGCTGGCCTCAGATGGCACACATCACACACACCGAGGAACTATCCCGACTCTGATCAGGATAACAGATCAACGATATAACACCTCCTCAATGAGCTGTTTCACTTTACTCAGTCGACACTGTTGTTATTATATTATTAACTTCCAATATCCACACAGCAAAACAAAAACAGCTGATGGGTGGATGCGTCACTCTGAGGTGCATCGTGATTGGCTGGCGGTAACATTGTCGAATCCTTCGCTCCGGCGTTTCTATTGGTCGAGCTGCTTAAAGCCTCCACTTCATTTGACACCACGGATGTCAATCAAATGAGAGCCGCCTATTTAGGTGAAAAAACGGTTGATTGGCCAATTACACTTTCTGTCTCGTCACGAGGAAATGTTTTGATGATTTCATTGGATAAAAGACGCATCAAGCTTTTTTTATCTGCCCGTCAGTGCAGCGATCATAGACTGTATAACAGCTTAACACCAACAACCCTTCAAAGAAAGCCATAATGATGTAATTTCATCATAATTTAACATGGGAATATTGTGTTGTTGTTTGTTTTTTAGCTTAGGTAATTTTACTGTATTGTTTGTTTATTTATTATGTGTTATTATTTATTATTTTACATGTTTGCATAGCTTACATTTTTAAACAAAGAGGCAGATGTTGAATACTGAAACATTTTTCATTAAAATGTAATATATTCATTAACAAACAGGCTTGGGACAAGTTTGTTTTCCTTTTCAGTTAGTTTTTCAGTTCTCTGGTCAAGATTAGGATCTCAAGTAGTCTTCTTTTACATTGACAGTATAAATATTAAGTACATTTTCTTTTATTTGTACTTTTTACGTTTACAAGTAAATATTGTGAGGTACTTGTAGTTGCTTACAGGTCCAGTATGTAAGATTTAGGATAATTTATTGGCATAAATGGAATATAGTATTCATAATTATCATTTCATTTGTGTATAATCACCTGAAAATCAGAATTGTTGCATTTTTATTACCTTAGAATCTACAGAAAGATATAGAGTCAGCCATATTGAATTGCCATGTTTTTACAGTAGCCCAGAACGAACAAACTAAACACTGGCTCTAGATAGGGCCTTTGCATTGTTCACAAGTTTCGCACCATCGTAGTTACTCTGACACACTTGAGATGAGAGGGTTAGGTGAGGGGTATTCAGTTTTTTTTTTTTTTTATAGTTTTACACATGACCAGCTTATCAAATATGATGCTTTATGATAGATTATACCACCCAAGAGGATATAGATTAGCTGTGTTTTGACCAGCTAAACCATTGAAATGCTGCTTAAACATTAATACATCAGTTATAATGTAATAATAATATAATACTCACAGGAGCCTCTGCTTAATGAGTACATGTGCTTGTAGTTTAATCATTTTACTTTCTGGTATTACTACTTTTACTTACATAACTTATATAAGTTAACGTTTCTTCACATTCTGCCTGCAGAAAAAACAGTGACCTCTGTACTTTTTCTAAATGTTCCTATAAAAGTTTATTTACCCGAGGAGCCCACTTCTGACTCTTCAGTTCCCTCAAAGATTCACTGCAGTGAACCCCTGAATAAAGACATCACATAAAGAGATTCCCGTTATCAGGCTCATTTTTAATGTGATATAAATCGATTTTTTTTTTCATTTCTAAACTATTTCCTTGACGTCACGGTTTCCGTGCGGTCTCCTTTAAGGTTGCCAGGGGTTACGGGCTCACATGTCAGAACGAGGAGAATTGACGTCAGTAACGGCCGTTGATTGGTTCTCAGCCGTATCCGGTGGGGCAGCGGTCCAGGGCTCGGGAAAAAATCGAAGCGAGGAGGATCTGGTAACGGTACGCTTTGAGAAATATCATCCATCCCGAGTCTCTATCGAAGGGCTCGGCAGGAATTTACAGTTTCTTGTGAGTATCTGCGTTTTCTAGTTCGTGTATCATATGACCTCTGGATAGGTGAAATTTGTTTCCTCCGTCTCTCGTTTGTTTATGATAGAACTCAAGATGGCGTCATTGGAGGAGAGCTTTGCCTTTGCACGGAGCTAGCCAGCTAGGCATCAAACTAGACACACTCTGCTACACAACGTAGGCCAAATATATCCAAACAAAAGTATAAAACAGCTATCACTCGTTTGTATTTGGTGTTTACTGGTTGTTATAATGTAAAGTAGGTAGTGTTACAGCATTAGCCCGCTTGCTGTAACTTACTTGGCTGCAGCCGTCAGCCTCCTCATGAAGCCTTCCTGACCTAGACGGTGTTACAGGCAGGGCATTTGCCTCACACAGCCTCGAAAGGCGACAACATTCACCCAATTTGTAGACCACTGACTGTTAAATGTGTCTTTCTAATGTATCATCCCGCATACTGTGTTGCCACTTGTTCAGCAAGGTCATTTGTGCATCGCAGTGTTTTCTCTAATTTAATTGACAGCCCGCTTCTTAGTAGACAGCAGAGGTGGTGCTGCAGCTTAGTAACTGAATTAGAGAATTAACATGTTAATTGTATACTGACACTACCTCAGATACTTCAAAGATTTACCGGATAATATAAGGCTGATGAGCCTTGTTGTTGTTTATAGTCCTAGCACTTGAAAACAGTATCATTTATCACTCAGTTATTCCTGTGGTTTAGATCAAAACAAGTCTGCCAAGTTTCCACCATGAGTGTAGTGAGTTGCCAGCCTCATCTTTGATAACATGGCTAGTAATCTCCACCTGGGCCCTGTCAGATTAGAAATTATCTGAATCCTATTATACCGATGCACATGCATGATACACTTGCATGGGGACAGGATGCATCGGCCTCCACGAGACATGATCAAACCATTTACTTATCTGAAATGCACATGTTGGTTACAAGCAAGGTTTTAGAGGCCTTCCTGTTTTAGGCTACACAGCTAGATCAAGCTCGGAGCTATCTGAAGAAGCTTATATCACAGAGGCTGATCACATGATCTGGGATCTGTCAGGCTATTTTGCTCGGCGGCAGTAGCAGCAGCAGCAGTGTTGTGACCTGAAATGTTGAAACCCTAAGCAAGTGCATTTGCTTGTATGGTTTGGTGTGTTTTCACAGTGGATTGATTCACTGGGCTTGCATTGCTCTAAAATTAGGCCCTGTGTATGTATCTCTGATAGAGGGCTTCATTCAGGCTGGTGAAAAACTTTGATTGTTTTCAGTATCAAGGCAGACCCAAGTAACCCAAGACAGACAGTGTGCCTGTCGTAGTTTGTTGTCTGTGGTCAGATATGTGTGATCACATCATATGACCGGTTTTCACTCCTGACACTCAGGAGCACTCAGGCTCCACAGTGCCAAAACAACACCCCACCTCTCAGTGCCTTCTCACTCTGCCTCTATTTTTCTCACATTCTCACGTTTTCTGTCCATCCACTCCTCATCACGACACACAGACACCCTCGACTGTTGTGTTTATCTCTGGCCGTCCAGTGAATCCATGATGTGCGGTGATGATCTGAAACTATGCTTCTTTATTTTTAATTTTTTCTCCCGTTGCTGTCCACTCTGTGTACTCCAGTACAAAGGTTAGAGGTCACAGAGCAGGGTTGCGGTTGTCGTCATGGCATCTGGAAGTACGAGCAGCGAGGAGGAGCGGAGCCTGAGGGAGTGTGAGCAGTACGTGCAGAAACACAACATTCAACAGCTGCTGAAGGATTGCATTGTCCAGCTGTGCACCTCCAGGCCAGACAGGCCTATGGCCTTCCTCAGGGAATACTTCGAGAGGCTGGAAAAGGTTTGTGTGTGTGTGTTTTGGTAGTCTTTATTTAAAGCCTAGCATGTTACTGTCTTATAAACCAGCTATTAACTACCATAAACTATATTTATATACATTTTTGCTGAATTTATATTATTTAATATTTATTTCTCAGGCAAAAAACATCAGCACATTATTGACACAGAGGATGTCAGATGGAGCAGTTTATCAGCCATTTAGCCTGAAGCGCTCTGTATTCCTATTGATATTCTCAATAAGTTTCCTCATGATGCTCATGTTTTGGGTTAAATCTTCTGAAAGTTTTTTATTTATTTATTGTTTGATTGTTTTTGTCTAAAGACAGATAGCTAAAAAATATTTGTAACATTAAAAAGCAATTTAATTAACTATCATGCTGACCTCGATGTGCAGAACATTTTGGTATTCCGAGTTGTTTCTGTGCTTTGTTTTGCTGCAGCTGTGTGTAGTGCACAAATCTCTAGATTGCAGGATTTTTGTATACACTATACACATGCTTTGTAGATATTTTTGGACTTCCCAAGTGTTTATGTACACTTGTGGAACAGGCTTGTAGAAGCCAGGTTCAAAACTGGATGCGACATTTACTAAATATAAAAAACTAGTTAAGCAAAGTTAGCGTCTTTGATTCCAACAATTTGTTGAATTGAATTTAAGCATAAACTGCACATACAATAAATAATTTTCCACCTTACTACTACTGTGAATTATTTGCAAACGTTTATCTACTGTTTAACGTGCCGTACCGTCTACGTTTACCTCTACCGTCTACCTCTACTACTACTACTGTTTGTATGATCTATAGAACCAGAAAGATAAACTCATAACTAGCTACCTTTTTGATTCAGTGTGGAATTTACTGAATTTACTACAATATTCTATAATATAAAATGTCTTTTATAGTTTATTTATCTGATTTCTTTTATGTATTTTTCTTTTCATGTGACAGTTTCATTTGACAGTGAACTTTATATCACCAAAACATACAGAACTGAGAACTTTGGCTGGCAATAGCTTTTATATACATATTTGTAGCCTGTCGGCTGCAAAAAGCTGGATAATTTAAAAGAGGACCTTCAGACTTTTCAGTTTTAGTACTGCTTTTATCTAATCACTTGCTGGAATGCTGTTTTAATTTCAAATTTATATCTATTGGTTTTCTTTTATTGCATGTTGTGTTTTATATGTGTCTGTATATGTTGAAAAGTGCTTTGTTGCACAGAGAGTTCTGTAACTTTGAACAGCAGTTGTAAACCTTGTTGGCTAACTCCGTCCCCTGCCTCCCATTCAGGAGGAGGCCAAGCAAATTCAGAACCAGCAAAAGGCCAGTTCCCGTTCAGACTCACGTGATGAAGAGGTGTCTCCACCCATGAACCCTGTGGTAAAGGGTCGCCGGCGGAGAGGAGCCTTCAGCGCAGAGGTCTACACAGAGGAGGACGCAGCCTCATATGTCAGAAAGGTAGACGAGCAGCCGCAGAGCAAGTGTTGCAACACTTTCTGCATCACCAATCTGATGCTATCAAAGTTCACAGACTCAAGATAGTGAAAAAGTCTCAACACATAACATGTTATTTTTTTTTTTAAAGGTCATTCCAAAAGACTACAAGACGATGGCAGCCTTGGCCAAAGCTATTGAAAAGAACGTGCTCTTCTCACACCTGGACGACAACGAGAGGAGGTACCTGCCTTTAAACACTGTGTTGTTTTTACATCTTTTTTTTTTGATCATTGTGTAACCATGTTCAGCTGATCAACTCACAAATCTGTTTTTCTTCAGTGACATATTTGATGCAATGTTTCCAGTCACCTACATCGCTGGGGAAACAGTTATTCTGCAGGGTAGGATTACATATTTTCAGAGTTTAGCTAAAAACACATTTATCCAAATCATAGCATGCCTTTGTGTGACGCTAACAGGATTGTTGTGTGCACCCAGGTGACGAAGGTGACAACTTCTATGTTATCGACCAAGGGGAGATGGATGTGAGTGTCTGATCCTTGTCATTTAGAAAGACGTTAAACCACGAAGAAAAATATCACAATGCTATGCAGATTGACTTTAACAGCTCGGTTTCTCGCCTCCTCATCTGACAGGTGTATGTGAACAATGAATGGGTGACCAGCATTGGGGAAGGAGGCAGTTTCGGAGAGCTGGCCCTGATATACGGCACCCCGAGGGCAGCCACAGTTAGAGCCAAGACCAATGTGAAGCTGTGGGGCATCGACAGAGACAGCTACAGGAGAATACTTATGGTGAGGAGACGTATTACTCTATCCGTGGGGCTACTGCTTGTTTGTGTATCTTCTGTTTTCTTGCTGCTGTTTTCAGTTTGACTAATACAAATATTTTCTCTTCAGGGAAGCACTTTGAGAAAGAGAAAGATGTATGAGGAATTCCTCAGGAAAGTGTCCATTTTAGGTGGGTTCATTTTTTTTATTTTATTTTATTTTTTTTATAAATCAAAACCTAAAAATAGAGGAGGAGCGAGCACATTACGTGTGTTTGGTGCTGTGATTAAAATAACCCCAAGGAGCATTTAAAAATATCTCATCTAAAAAGAAAACCAATAACGTGTTCAGCATTTTTATTTTCTGAAATGTCCGTCAAGTTCAGCTGAATCTTTTCTTCTGTGTTCTCCTCCTCAGAGTCTCTTGACAAATGGGAGCGTCTGACAGTCGCTGATGCCTTGGAGCCCGTCCAGTTTGAGGACGGACAGAAGATTGTAGTGCAGGGAGAGCCTGGAGATGAGTTCTTCATCATCTTAGAGGTAAATACTAACTCTCTCTCTCACATGCATGCTATGTTTCAACTTTTGAACTTTAAATATTTGTCATGTGTTTTACACTAGTTGTTATTTAATCAGTTCTATAATCGAATAGTTACATCAAACAGTCCGGGAGCTGTTGGATCCACCTGTGACTTTCTGCTATTCCACCTTGTTACCCACACATACACGCCCTCTGGTGGTGATGTGAAAATGTTGCCTCACCCTAAACATGTATTTGATCCAGAACTGATTGATTAATTAAAAGTAATCATTATATGCACCCTTAATTTGATCAAAGTGTTATGTTTAAAAAAAAATATTATTATGGTGTCGGTTAGCTCAGTCAGTAGCATCCGCCCCATGCACAAAGGCTCAGTCCTTGCCACAGCGGCCCTTTGCTGTATGTCATTCCCCATCTCTCTCTCCCCACATTCCTGTCACTCTTCAGCTGTCTCTATACAATAAAGCTTAAAAAAGGCCAAATATATATATATATATATATATATATATATATATATATATATATATATATATATATATATATATATATATTATATTTATTATATTTATTCTTGCTGGTAATAGATATTATAGGTATTATGGTATTAAACTTGTGAAATGTCGAGTATGGTGACAAGATATTTCACGAAATTACTTAAAATATTTGAAATGGTAATATTTCCACCATCTCATTTGACTCAGACTAAGTAATGAATGAGTGCAGAGTGTATCATTAATTCTTGTTGCTCACTGAGAAGTTATCAAGAATTTATCAACTGACTTTTAAGTCGGTGTGACAAGTCATTTCAAAATCTGTTTGTCATTTGATGGATTTCATCCCTTTAGCTCTGTTGAAAATGCACTTTTATGCAGACGATATATTTTAAGTGTTAACGTTACTAAAGTCTAGAGATGAACGAGGTGTGCATGTGTCTGTGTGTGTCTCAGGGTTCTGCAGCTGTGTTGCAGCGTCGTTCAGAGAATGAAGAGTTTGTGGAAGTGGGGCGGTTAGGACCTTCTGACTACTTTGGTAAGAACTAAAGCATCATCACAGCAGACTTTCATCTCATTTAATAATTAATATTATTTTGTCCTACTATTGTAGTGCCATTAAATGCATATATATGCTTTTTTAAATATTTTGAATTTCCTTTTGCATTATTGTTTCGATGTTAGTGAAGGGTTGATGTTTGTTATAAACTGTGTGTGCGTTCTTTTAGGTGAGATCGCTCTGCTGATGAACCGTCCCCGCGCTGCCACTGTGGTCGCCCGCGGCCCCCTGAAGTGCGTCAAGCTGGACCGGCCTCGCTTTGAACGCGTCCTGGGTCCCTGTTCAGACATTCTCAAACGTAACATCCAACAGTACAACAGCTTTGTCTCGCTGTCTGTCTGAAGGGGCGTCTCTCTCTCTCTCCCCCCCCACTCCTTCCTCTCCTCTTCACCCTTTCCCCTCTTTTTCTCCTTTTAGACCCAGGGTCCACCAATGCAATTTGCTTTTTGTCACTTTCTTCTTCTTTCTGTTGGCTTTTCTCCCATTTTTGTTTTTACACACACAGAGATCATTTTGTTGTTACTGCCCATCACGCAGAGGTGACTTTCAGCCATTCACCAGCGCTTGTACCAGCTGCTGTACGCTACCTTGTAGGCACAGTTACATCACATGTTACCTATGTTTATCTATGTATTTGCTGGTTACGCTTTCTTTTAGACTTAAACACAATGCAGGATTGTTGGGAGATTTGAAAGACATTAGGGACTGACGAGACAGGACAATCAACCTTTACATGGCGCTTTTTGGTGAATTTGTAACAGATTTATGTTGTAGTTTGAAGTGAAAAGAGGACTGCTTCTTCCCCCGTTAAAGAACTTCCTTTGTGACCTCAGTTAGCCTGATTAGATATACAGCGTAGAGCAGAATCTAGAAACCGTAGAAGGCAGGAAGAAAATGACTGCATTGAATATTGTCCGACGTTTTTAGGTTTCAGCTGTACGATGGTTGTGCTCCATTTGTTGTTTTTGGTTACCTTTTGATCAGTATGATGAGACAACGACGAGTCTCTTCTGCGTCGTTTGAGAGAGCTTGTACAACTTAAGGTTTTTATTTTATTGTGCAGCTACCAGGCTAGTGCCAAATGTTTGATTATTGTCACAACGCAAAGATGCATAGCCGTGGAAATGCAGTGCGTGTTCTGTTCCCTTTGGAGCTCCAAACAGGAAGTAGTTATTACCCTTATTGTCCTCTTTAATCGGTAGAACGACCATACAAGAACTGCCTTGACTACTCTGAGGAAAAAAAAGAAAGGAAAAAAAAAACAAGAGTATTAAGTGTATTTCAGTATTCAATTTTTTTTTAGTATATACCAAATAACTTGGTCACTCTTCTGCTATGGTTTGTAATCAAAATGTTATCATAGTATAGTTAAAATGATCATAGTTATATTATTATTGATTAAATGATAAACTTATGGTTTGGAGTGATGGTGATCTTAAAAAAAAATACGTTTAACTGTCTTTTGTAAACACTTATTTTTCCATAAATTCTATTTTAGGTGTCCAGTGCCACAAAGTAAATAAATGCTTCTTCTTGTCAACTGACAAAACAGTATGTAATTGTATTGTGTAAAACGTCATGGGTTCAACCTTTTTTAAAATAGATCAAATTACAGGTTTATTGAAGTGAAGTCTTGAAAAAAAAAAAAAAAAAAGAAAGAAAACCCGGTGGTTTATGGATTTCAGGACATCTGAAGTATTTATGTATCAAAGCATCACAGGTGAGCTGACAGCAGAGTGAGCAGATATTTATTTAAAACTAGTGTCATTGCTTATTGCCTATTGAAAAGGTGGCTGTCTTTTCATCAGAGTAGCTTGTGATCTGTTCTCTATGCTTACTTGGCATGATGTTTTTAGGCACCCAGTGATCCGGTATGAATGGAAGCACGCGTTTAAAAAGTGTGCCCTGCAGCTGCGTGCAGAAGCAGGAACTTTGTCAAATATTTGGTTTGTTACTCCCTAGCTTAACTGCTTCATGACTATTTAGATGGCATAAAATGTTACGACTTTACTGTCTTTATTTTTCTCTTTTTCTTTTCTTTTTTTTTTTTTTAAAGATCTTTACCAAATCACACGATGTTGACTTCTGGATTATAGGCTTAACTCTTCATTCCTGCCTCACTGTCTGTTACCAGAAATGACATAGAACCAGTCATGTGTCTGTTTCTTTTGTGTCTCATTCGGAGCACCCGCCTCGAATCGTGACGTGTGTTTGTACGTCCAAAAAAAAAAGATTTGATTTTGGTGCCGATTGCAGGGTAGTCAGGTTAGTGAGAAGAGTTTTTGTTACATGGACATGAGTGTATTTTTCTTTACTGATTTTAAATGATCATCTTCATCTGTTCCCCTGTCCTAACCCTGAGGTTATCCTCGTGGATCATGTGGATTTGTAACCATCGACAACACCTCCTATTCATCCTCATCTGCAGGAAATGACTCCATTAGAGGCGAGGGTTTGACTTTGTTGAAATATTGTTTTCATGTAAATAGCAGCACCATTGGTTTTAGTCCAAAATGTTTTTAACCACACTGCAATCGTCCCGGTTTGCCTTAGCTTACCTAACCTGGGCTTACAGTAGTAGTCAGTCACTCCTGCTAGCCCGACCTTCAGTGAGTTTGTTAGGCCTGCAGCACAGAGAGCTGCAGGCGATCAGAGGACCATTCTTTTTCTATTCTACCCTGTATTCAGTTTGACCTCCTGTATGTGCAAAGATGTTTATCCTTTTGGTATAGATTGTTCCAGATGGCAGTTTAAGCAATAAAAAAGTAAAAATGATTCAGTGTTGTCTCAGGTTTCTTTCTTTTGTTAATGATGTAAAGTCTTCTGTTACTGTAACTGCTTTTTTATTTACCTACTTTAAATTATGTGCTCGGTATTTTGAAGTCACACTAATATTGGTGTATGTCTGAAAACAGACGTAACATGACATCTGTCCACCAGAGGGAGACATGTCGTTGCTCTGAAAAGCCTCAGAATAATCATCCCTGCACCAAAACCTACATAAATATGTTATGTTTGAATATATACCCTCATTTAAGTGTTTACCTTTTCTCATTCCTCTTTTGTGGACTCTCTTATTTTTAAATATATTTTTACAATACATAATACATTTTTTCCTTTTTAAGAGATTTATTTATGACTTTAGACAACTTAGGTCATTTTTCTGTGCAGTTATTTTTTAACAACAGTACTTGGCTCTGGGAAGAACCATCATTCGCTGCTTTAAAATTGTTGCCGTTAGTTATTTTAGAGCTGGAAAGGTTCAGTTTTTTTTCGTTCATTTCCTAATCTGTCCCTCTTTATTTACAACCGTGGTTTTAAATGTTTTTTCCTGTTGCTGTCTTTTAATGAACATAAACTGTTTAAATGCTGTGGTATGAAGGGATTTACCTGTGGTGGAGAAAACATTTTATGATCTTGCCGCTTATCAGCCTTCCCCGTCTGCTTTGTCAGGCTGATGTTACTTGACTTTATTTGGCACTGCTCGCAAACTCTTAAAAATATTTGTGGTTATCCGTCTCACTTTACATCAGACAAAGAGCTGGAACGTATCAGGTTTGTTGGGTAAGAACAAAGAAAATAACAAAAGGCCATAGCTCAGACTTGTTCACAGAGGAAAACACATTCGCAGATTAAAATGATGAAAGATGGCTTAGCTCAGAAATGTTACAGTACTATTATAGGATATATATTTCTCACTTGCTTCAGGTTAGTTATTTCACTGTCTCGGTCTGTTTTTAGTTTACAGTCACATCATAAAGCTGTTACACTCTCATGAGACAGAAGGATTACAAGTCTGGAAGACGGGGTGGAGTAAACTAAATGGCTGTTTAATAGGTAGCACTTTTCTCACTCAGACACACACTTAAACACTTTCTTGCAGGTGATGACCTTTAAACTTGCACCACCATAAAATCACTTTATTTTATAATTATGACATCACATGGACACAAATCTTTTTTTTTTTCCATAATCACAATATTCACCAGCATTAATATGATAAACAACTGATCCAGTGCATCGCAGCTCTCTCCTTTTGAATATTAATTATGGCTTCATGTATCAATGAAATATTCCTGATACGGTTGCTGCCTTTTAACTCTCCTAATTAATTTTCCACATCAAAATGGTCTTTAATTGTTCCTTAAAAGGTCTTAATTTAAGTGTACCAACCCCAAATTCACCCTGAAGGTGTAAGCCCGGTCATAAAATGCACCCTTGGGGGAATTTATGACCAAGAGAGAAACAAAAAGAAATAAAGGCAAGACTCCCTCTGTGATAGGAATTTGAGGCCTGCAGTGATTCATGTTCTGAACCTCCACAATAAGATTCCTTTCTTTCGCTGACAAACCCCTCTTGAAGATTTCACAGCGTCTTCCATTTATGGCTTGTTCCTTAAATCGAAACCATCTGAGCGTTGTTTTGCGCTTCATCATGAAGTCTTACTACTTTCTTCGAGGAGGAGCGACGGCCCTTTAAGTCCTCTGTTACCTGACCTTTCCCATATCTGTGGCAGTCTGAGGTTTCACTGTGGATTTGATAAAGTCCTTGGTGATCACCTCATCCTCGCCCAGCCTCCGGACACACCGCTGGACCACCCGGAGGACCTTCTGTAACCTTCGGTCCAGTGCTAAGAGATGAGGCTCTGTGAGGATTGGCTGCAAAGGGTCTCCTCCAGGGACTCCCTCATCACGTCGCTGAGCCTGTACTCCGGTCGGGTCAGGAGCTGGAGCCGCAACAGTGTGGAGCGCTTTATCCTGAGGAAGGTGAGAAGAGAAAGTCATTTTCCTCCCAAACTGACACTAGCTCACCATCATAAAACCACAAACGGCCCTCTATAACATTACACTTACATGCAACACTGAGACAGTGGAGCCAGGATGGACATCTCATCTTGAGAGTGCTTCCCAAACCTGAGCACAAGATGTGATAAGGAAATTAAACCACAAAGCATAATATCACAACAATAATATTCAATGTTCTGTGTTTTCATCTCACCCTCTGGCATTGTCCAAGTGGAGGAGGAATCCCTCGTCCCCAAATTTGGTAAAAATCTCGTAGTGGTGCCTGTCCATGTTGCCTGAAACAAAGGACCAAATACTTATCATAAAATATATAGACACTGTCTGGCAGTAAAAGTTCTAGTGCTTGTGTGAGTAGTAAATAATAGTAGTAGGTAATGGTATAAAATACCTATGAGGAAGTCGAAGATGGACATGTCTATGATGTTGAGGAGCCTGTTTCCTGAGTTATAGGGATACAGCTGCTTTATAGTGTCACAGAAGAAGGATTCACCTCCCACCTTTAAAAACAGACATCATTCAAAAGTTCTGACCCAGGAACTTATTTTTGACAACACAAAGTGTCTAAAATCACCCATCAGTTCCCCAATATTTGTCAAACTGTAATGTAATGTTCAAGATACCACTGTTTTTCTAATGATGTAACCCGACAACAGCATCATTTAAAAGCTGAACTTCTCTCAGCCTCTATACTGCATTTTATGTTGTGTCACTGAGGTGGATTTCACGAGAAAACCCGCTCAGGAGATTTATGGCACAAAACAGGAGGTCTGGAGCAAATTGACTTCATAGATTATAAAAATAGCAGATGTGTGTAGCGAAGAAAGAAAGGGTAAAATTTTACCCTCTTTTATCCTTGATTGCAAAAGCCTTTGATCAAAGAGGTAAACATCCAATTTGATTCAGCATCAGCAGGATTTATGGGAAATCTGGTCTTTTATTTCATTTTGAAAACACTAGATTCTGACTGCAGGCCACCAACAGTCTCGACCGCAGTCGGATTATAAGTCAGTAAAAGACATGGCGGTAAATAAGTCATGACAGTAGTATAACTTCCCACTGAGCCACACAACACAACAATTTATAAAGTGTTGTAATAGTGTACAGAGGTCTGAGATCTTACTCTTCTCGTCCAGTGAAGGTGTAGGAGCGGATCCAGGGGTTGGGGATGGAGATGCGGGGAGCGATGCTGAGACCGGGTAAGTAGGCAGACAGGGAGCCTTCGAGCAGATTGGGGTTACCGCACACCGCATACTCCGTCTTACACACATATAGGCACTTGGCGAAGAAACATGTGTTGTTTGCTGTTGGGAAGCAGAGCAAAATCGTGGAATACAAAATGAGTTTCCTGCTCACATGCAATTACATGGTTTTGATCAGCTCTGCCTTTCCCGCCAACTCTGTCACAGCCAGAAAAACATCAAACTAGAACCAAAATAACTCACAGATAGGGTTCATACTGATATGTGCTGTTTGCAAAGATACAGAAACATACTTTAGGTATGAAAGTGTGACTAAAAGTCAGGTAGAAAATAAACAGGTCACCTTGTTGCTGAGGTGAGAACAGCTTCATTGAGCAGAATTCTCAAAAAAGAAAAACCAAAAGAAGCAAGAACAAGCTACAGGACACACATAGTTCAACATTTTGGAAAGCTTTCTTGCTCGATACTACTTTCATGTCAGTCCGTAAATATGAAGCTAGTGGTTACAGCCAGGAGATGCTTAGCTTTAGCATCAAAACAAGAAACAGGATGAAACAGTCATCCTGACTCAGTCTGAAGGTTAAAAAATTCCGGCTACCAGCGCCTCTAAAGAAGAGGAACATATTATATTTGGTTTAATCCATACAAAAACCAAAATGTAAGATCACAACTTGTTGTCTTTACCCCACTGACAGTCAAAAGAATCGACAGTGTAAGCGTGATGTCACCTGTAGGTTTCTGAAGAGCCGAAGCTCAAAATCTGTGGCACTGTCTGCCGCCATTTTGGCTGTACTGCTTCTTCCGCCTTCTGCACTGGCTTCATTTCCAAGCCACAGAGGTTACTGCCTGGTTTATCCCTGCCTCCAGTCTTTATATTGAACTAAGCTAACTGTCTCCTGGCTGTATCTGTTTGTGTCATACTTAGCGTACAGACATGAAAGTGGTATCTTCTCATGTAACGCTTGGTAAAAAAAGGAAAGTAGTGTGTTTCCGAAAATGTAAGTGTAAGGCCTGCTTGTTCTTCACCTGGTGAGGTGAAGAAGACAGCTCGAAGGTCTTCGTTGTGGGTGACTTGGAGGATTTCTCCTGTGATGTTCACCAGCCTGCCAGCCACCGGCGGGACCCTCCGGAAGTCCAGGATCCTGACAAACAGGTTGATGAGATTAAGAAGAAACCCCCTTTAGATAACAGTCATCTCAGTTTCATGTGTAAGGAAAGGTTTACAGTTCATGCAGTTCACGCTCGTATAAATTCAATGTAAATGTAATGTGATCCCGCTTATCTCTGTGTCCTTACCTCTTTTCAACATGAGCCTGTGGTTTATTTTTTGCTGATTCGTATCAATGAATGAACCCTATTGTCAGTCTCCATGCTGCATAATTTAGCTGGCTGCGTTCATATACACTATCAAGAGCTTATGCTTCCACTGAGGGCCATATTTCAGTCATGTCTCACAAACAGTAATCAAACAACAACCAGTGTGTGAAGCTGAATGACTGTTTCTCAAATTGTCGGCATTCCCCAACTGCTGATTGCTAACGATAATGATAAGGGCTTCTGGCAGCCAACGACACAACAGAGAGAGACAACACACTGCCACAGATTAAAAACACACTGCCGTAAATTAAAAAACCCAAAGCCATGATCTTGGTCTTTTTTTTTTTGTGTTTGGTGACAAAAACTGTTCTTGATGATTCTTACATTTTGAAGCCTAACAAATATTTGGCATATTGAGCAGATGCAGGATAATAAGCAACTGAGTGGAATTATAGTTAAATGATTGAGTTGTTGACGTGCCACTCCTGTTGTTTTCAGTTTTTTGGGTGGTGAAATAATGACTTCTCAGTGTGTCTATGTGGCTTCTTAATGATACCGTCTAGCTCAGATGAGAGTGAATCACCTCACCTCAGCTAATGTGCAATTACACAAAGATGTGTGTGTGTCTGTCTGTCTATAGTCTGTGGTTTATGCTGATCAGCTAGTTTTGAAATCCTGGGCAGGACCAACATGTTGCAATCTTTGTGTAGGCTGCATGGTTTATTTGTTTGGCACCAAGAGACATTTTTAATTTACATCTATTTGTTGGGAGACCATTTAGATTTTTTTTTTAATGATTGCATTTTGTGTCTGTTCAACAGTGGTATGCTACGACAAGTATGTTGCCTCTGCTTCGTTAAGATTACTGTCTAATTTAATCATTACTCCTGTAAGACATATACATTTCAACTAAGTTAAGGATTTACGGCTAGTGGGACTTAGAGGCTGTACTTAATTATGTAGTCATAGTGGTGCTTTGAGTAAATGCTAGCGTCAGCTTGCTAACATGCTGACAGTGACAATGCTAACATGCTGATGCAAAGCAGGTATAATATTTACTATGTTTATCATTTAAGTTTAGCATATTAGCAAGCTAACATTTGCTAATGGATCATGGGAATGTTATTAGTTTTGCAGATCTTGATGATGATTTTCAAAAGAAGTTGGCAAAGTTAATTAATCCAACGTTTGAACTAAATTTCATGGCAGTCCATTCAATAGTTGTTTAGTTTTTTTTCA
>JAAROE010000314.1:0-49000 GCA_036365135.1 Miichthys miiuy | reverse complement strand
ATTCACAGAAAAATTATCGGCTCAAAATTCATCCGAATTATTTGTTTTAAACAAACTTCCTGTAGTTATTGCATTTACCTTTTTCTTAAGTTTATCCTTTTTTGTACTGTTATAAGTTTAATATAATGTGAAATATCCATAAAATATGTCACTTGGTCTGGAGTTAACAATTTTTAAAAAAATGAATGGTTGTAATCTGCAACTTCACCACTAGATCCCACTAAATCTTACAGACTGCGCTCCATACACCTTTGAGAGTTAAAACCAATGACTGTCATTTGTTAGAACCAAATACAGCAGTGGCAGCCACCCTTTTACCTGGTGGGTTATACAAGCAGATACTATGTGTGGGTGCACAAACAATATTTAGAAGAGTATCACGAATCAAACTAGTCCCTGCAGTCCCCAAACTACTCAGTGCCTCTAGTGACATATCCTGACTAGAGTTAGAAACTGTAGTCCATTTTCATTCACATTTAAAGTCCGTGTAAAGGCAATTCCATGTTTTCTTTAAAAACACAGTAAATATGTTGAAAAATAGTTGCTGAAAACATGTGAAAAGACTTTGAACAATGTATTACTGAAATGTGGAGTTCACCAGTTTTCAGTCCAGGATTTTGTGGGCGGTCCTAAAACGAGACCGCGTGACGTCACACGGTGATCATTGACATAAGAATATCATAACCCCGCCCTAGCGAAACAGTATAGCCTTAACGTATAGATTGTGGTTCTGGTGGCTCAAACATATAGGGTAAACAATACCAATAACACTGCTAGCTGTAGCATCCATATTGTGCTTGTTACACGTGACGTCACGCGGTGATCATTAACATAAAATTTGCATGTCCCGCAAAGTGGGCGTGGCTTAGGCGTGTTCAGTGGACACGCCCCACAGTCCTGGAGCTGAGAATACTGCTCATTTTTACCTGATTATGACACCTAATTTCATAAACTTGTCGTTATTTTTATCATTCAAATTTGGCTGGGTGGTTAATAACACTTTCTTCTTTAGTCTGACAAACTCAGAACACAGATTTATTTTGACTTTACACAGACTTTAAGAAATGTTGTTCAATGTCACTTCTGTTACAATGAACAAACATAACACCCATTAACGTGAACAGGAATATTTTTCAACATCTATGACTGCTATTCTGTTTATATTTCTTTATATATTTCACTTTCAACATTAGAAAACATGTCTGTACAAGATTTAGTATCTGTACAAGATTTAGTATCAAATACAAATATATATTTTGTCATAAATTATCCATACATAATAATGGCGCCAGTTTGGAGGGTTTATGAAGATGTTTTGTGATTTTTTCAAAATGTTCAAATGCTCCTGATACTGTCATCATGTCTTTGATTTTAGAATAGTACCCTTAATGATATCCTAATGTAGCTTTCAGTTATAACAGACAAGTGAGTAAGTGAGAAACTCAGTTTGGATGAGCTGACACCTGATGAAATAAGGTAGTAATGCTCTTTGAAGAGGAAATAAAGTTTCTTGGTGTTGCATCGTGTTTCTTAATTCGTGACTTTACAAGCATGACGTGTAGCCTCGCTGGTGACTGCACAGCTGCAGTCACATAAACACTTCTGTCGTCTGCTTGTAAATCAGTTTCACTCTCTGTTTCCCCCATTCTCTTTCACAAACGCACGCATATCAAAGTAAGATAAACACTGTAGAATCCATTCGTAATTGTTTGTTCTAATTTATTTAGCAGATGACGTAGAAAGACATGTTTGTGTTACATCTTCTTGCGGTTGTGAAATGTGTGTATTTTTGAAGTGGAGGCCTGAATGGAAAAGCACTCTGAATTACTGTAAGTTGTTCATTGTTCCACATGTGACAAAGTATAATGAATGCAAATACTTAACAGCAAATCACAAATGAAAATGAACTAAAATATTTTACATAAAACTAAGAGGTTAATTGATGCCATGGTAGGATCTGTATATATATATATATATATATATATATATATATATATATATATATATATATATATATATATATATATATATATATATATATATATATATATATATATATATATATATATATATATATATAATAGATACTGGTTTGTTAAAAAGAGTGTATTTAATTTCAAAAGTACTGTTGAAATAAGACAAGATGTCTAAATTATGTGTACATATTGTACATACAGTACAATATACGTACTATTATTTGGATGTGTGAAGAACAAGCCTAGACTAAATAATGGAAACAACACAAAATGAATATGTACCCATTTATGTGCCGGTTGGCTCTGATTTATTTTACTCCACCTGACCTTGTGAGACGCTTACAGTAAGCGAGACGGAAGAAGCCCATACATAGTGTTTGAACACAGGTCTTCCTCTCAGTATTAAATCACAGTTTAATTACGTAGAAATTTCTGACTCATACTTTACTCTCATGAAGAAGGACCTCCTCTCCTAACCCCTTTAAAAGAGCACAAAACTTGCTCCTCTTTAGAACATGATTGAAAATAACTTGCTTGTACAGAGCTATATAGTTCCTATTTATTTGATTATATTATTAAGCTATTTATTTTATTTATTCCCAATTTATTTTCTTTCAAAGCTTCCTTAATTTTTCTTTCCAAATGTTTCTGTTCCCAAACACCTCTTTTTCTTGCCTGTCTTCTTTTTTCTTAATTATCACACTTCCTCTCTCTCTGTCATTTTATCTTACTGACTCCAACCCACTTTTATCCTTCAGTAGTCAAGTCAGAGAGGTGCATCTCTACACAGGTATTTATAAAACTATTCATTTTAGTAGTGAACCTTAAATTCTTCATTATAGTGATGTTTTCTTATTTCTTTCTTCCTGTTGCAGATAATCACAGAAGAGGGATGTATCTGCAGATGACCCTGGATGGGAGAGTGTCAGGGAATGAAGCTCAGACCCCTTATAGTGAGTATTACGCAGATAAATTAGACAGCATATGTTAGGCCAGTTAAGAATATTTTGCTTTTGACACAATATAACAAATCATGTTAGGCCATTAAAATACAAAAAACAGCCAGAGACTTATTAAGAAGGCACATCTATTTATGTTTCTGTCTTTCCAGGTGTGCTGGAGCTGAAATCGGTGAAACCAGGCCATATAGTCATCAAGGGACAGGCATCGTCGCACTTTCTCTGTTTGGACAGTGGAAGCCGTTTGTGGGGCAGGTATAGCAAGCAAAGAAAAGTGTACTGTAAATGTAAATGTCTCTGTCCTTCCTGTCCTTCACTGACAGCTTACATCTGTCGTCCCTTTCAGAGGCACTACACAGAGGCCGACTGCACCTTCAGAGAACTGCTGCTGGCAGATGGATACACCCGTTTCCTGTCCTCACACTACGGATCTCCTGTGTCTTTGGCATCAAAACATTCCCCAGACCGACACACAGTCCCCTTCACTCGATTCCTACCAATTAGGAACACTTTGGCAAGGGAGAGTGTGTCTGAACAACCACCAAACAATCAGAGAACAGTCAACGTGGACTCTGATGATCTTCTTGGAATGGGTCTAAACACTATGGTCAGTCCTCAGTTCTCAGTGGACAAGTGAAGAAAATGAAATAATAATAGATATGTAACTGTATAGCTTGTATGCAGGTTGGCTAATTTGGTTCTAAACATACTTCTATTATATTTATATATTTCTATTAACTTAAATATGCAACTTATTTATTTATTGTGTGGTGTATTGTTTCTAATTGTTATTTAAAGACTGACATTTTGACAACAGCTTCTGAGACTTTATGATTATTATTGGAGAGGATGTTTGTGTCTGAGTAAGAAATGTTGCAACATTTTTGGGAGTTTTTCTAAGTTGAATGTGACTGGAAAGTCCAGCAAGTGTGTTTGTACTTTTTGAGTGTGTTTATCAGACTAGAGAGAATGAAAATAAACACGACATAAATTTCACTTCTGTTTGTCTTTTGTGCAATAATACAGCTAATTCCATGAAGCACTTACAGGAAGTATCAATTTAAAGAATGGGAAGAATGTATTCTGGTTGTGATCACAGCTTTCATGGTGGCTGAGTGAGGTAATGGGCTGGTTAATGTGAGAGCAGGAGCGCTCTCTAGTGGACAAATGAGTAATGATAAAAAAAAAAAAGCTGTCCAAGTCTTTCGGTTGGGCAAAACTAAAATAAAGTTTCTCATTTGTTTACAGCATATACACAGTAGACTGTATGTGTATCTAGGAATGTCTTTATTTTATTGTTACAGTCATGTCCAGTTAGAGATTGGGCTTTGTTTTAACAACAAAAAAACAACCCAAAAATAGAAGCTTTTGTATTTGTTGATTACATTGTAAAGCCCTTTGAGGTAAATTTGTGGATTTTCGGGCTTGTAATTAAAACTGACTTTTTTTCTATAGTCTGCCTGCTAAAATAGCCCTTGTATACACACAAGTGTAAAAATTACCAGATAGTTTTTATTGTGTTTTTCCTGCTTGACTAAATGAATTGGAATAAAATCACCAGTTTTCACATCTGTCCTGGACGGCCTCTATATAAAAGTGCAAAGAGAGGAGGATGTTAGCAAAGTTGACATCCATTGTGAACAACTCCTCTCACCTCCTGCACGAGACTGTGGAGGCTTTAAACAGCTCCTTCAGCAACAGACTGCTACTCCCACCATGTAAGAAGGAGAGCTACCACAGGTCCTTCATTCCTACAGCTGTCAGCATGACTTCATGTGGCACTGTTAATTAGTCAATTTTCCTATGTTAATTATATTTGCTGTTATGCATAGATATGTATGTACATATGTACATACATGATACAAATGATCAAACAAGTCAAACTTGTTCATGAAGATGAAGATTTCTTTTCCCCCAGTGTGGGATCATTAAAGTCTATCTTATCTTATCTTATTTAAAAATTCAGACATTAATAATTGCATTATTTTACACATAGCCCACTTAATATAAAAAAGTGCAATTTGAAAATCCCACTGATATATTTATATTTATAAACAGTATAAAATAAATAGATTTACTTAACATTAAACCAACCACATTAACAAAACCTAAAACACATTATTAAGCACTTGCAATGTCACGTTACACATACCTTCCATGGGTCATCACTGTCATGTCGTGGAAAGTCTTATGTGTTCCAGTTAAACTGAGAGCAATGTTATTGGAAGCTACTGCTTATAGCAGCTTAGTAGCTGTGGAAAAGGTCTGTCATGGCCATACAAAGCTGAAACATCGATTATTCTAGCAAACTACGTTTCTCTAGTTATAGAGAATTATTATTTCATATCCTAAAATAACACTGCTACGTTTAACAGGCCACTTCTTTCAAAGTCCAAATCATTTCTTGAAATGATTATTCATTACCACAGGAAAAATAACACTGCTTCTTTTAAGAAAATTAATAAAATATAATCTTTATTAAAAACACTGAGTGCATAATTAAGCAGGTAAATACAGAATTTTTCCATAGCAATCAAATTTTCCTCTTTAACACAACTGTGTCATTAAGTAATGCTATAGTGTTGTATTAGAGCATGATAAAGGTCACATCAGTCGCCACAGGTCACATAAACCCAATCTACACAAATGTGAACTTTGTACATTACTCACAGAAGAATGTTGAGAATGTGGGGTTGGTTTACGAGAGATCTTCGTCTGTCTGCAGCGACAGCTCTGCTGGTGTATGGTTGAGTTTCGATGAGACATGACACCTACTGTTTATTGCCAATAATCTATCTGTGTCCACATCAAACATTAAGCCACAATGTGACAGTACTAAGACATTATAGTTTCAAGACACAGAACATACATTCATAAAGTCATTTGCATCTCTAACAAGCTGATAACATGAATAAATAACAGCTCATGTTATATTTATATCATGACCCTGAGAATATAAAACTCACCGTCTTTTTCTCTTCTCTGCTTTATTATACAAAAGTTGCCTTTCAGTGACATTTGACTGGATAGTGCTGTAATACATACCTAGAAATAAACAAGAAAAGGCAATAAAAAATTATTTAGTAGCCATATTAGTGCTATATTTAAGGTTTTACTTCGTAATTTGCAAGTTTCTCTCAGTTTCAGGACCTAAGAATTCATATTCATTGTGTTTCATTCTGCTTTTTCACCCCCTTCATTATGTTTCTCTTTTGTGTCTTTGTCAAATGGTACAAAATAACACTCCCACTCCCTACACTTGAGTAACCAGTGGTTCCCTCAGATACATATTTCCTCCTCTAAACTCTGTGCTCTGCCCTGTACACAGTGCACCCAGCAAAGTCCCATTCAAAGGGTTGCAGATGCCTTCAATTGCATAATAATCTGGCTCTGGATCCCTATCCCCTTCCTCTGTTTCATCCCCTTCTGGCTCCTCTCCATCCCACAGACCAGTTGGTACATGGCTGTACTCGGTTCGATCCTCACATTCAGTCTCCCGATGGTAGAAGTAGCTAAAGTTGGACACTATAACAGGCACTGGCAGTGAGATGGTAAGCACTCCAGCAATGGCACACATTGAGCCCACCAGCTTTCCCCACACTGTCTCTGGGTACATGTCACCATAGCCCACTGTGGTCATGGTGACAACTGCCCACCAGAAGGCATGTGGTATACTGATAAAGGCTGTGTTGGTGTGGTCAGCCTCAGCAAAGTAGATAGCACTAGAAAAGAGGATGACGCCAATAAACAGGAAGAAGATAAGCAGACCCAGCTCACGCATGCTGGCCCTTAGTGTCTGGCCAAGGATCTGAAGGCCCTTAGAGTGACGTGACAACTTGAAGATCCTGAAGACCCTCACTAACCTGATGACTCTGATGATGGCCAAGGATGTTGCTGGGGAAGCATCATTGTCCTTGGCCAACTCAGTTCCGAGAGTGACAAAATATGGCAGGATGGCGCTAAAATCGATGATATTCATGACATCCTTGAAGAAGCGTGTCTTGCTGGGTGAGCAGGCGAAGCGCATGAGAAGCTCAAAGGAGAACCAACATATACATATGGTCTCCACCATGAAGAAGGGGTCCTGGAAAACACTGTGTGGAAGAGGCATGTTCACAGATACGTTCTTTGCCTGGGAGTGGTACTTGTAAAAATATTCCTGAAGGAAAGGAGACAAGACAGACAGGAAAGATACAAATTATACTTGTGAATTGTAGCCAATGTATAAGAAAGTAATGAGAATGAAAATACACAATTATAACTGTAATTTTTTTTCTTCAAAGTTGTAATAATTTAACACCACTTTAAGGAATAGTTTGACATCTTGGAAAATATGCCAACTTATTTTCTTACCAAGAGTTAGATCAGAAGATCAATAATTTCAGTTAGCCCAAAAATAACAAAGTTCACCAGCACCTTTTCACACCTAAGGGTCCGAACCAGGGTGCGAACCAAAGTTCATGTTACAGTTAGCTTCACATTGCCATTATGTATGCATCCTTTTTCCAGTTCTGACACTAGCCTGCCAGAAGTTCCAAATTGTTCCGAAAGTCCAAAACATCCCAAAATGTTTTTGCACACCAGAAACAACTGAACCATGGTTCAATTTTGACCACCTCTTTTTGCTGGACCAAGGTTCAGACCAACCAGACCAAATGATGTGTAAAAGGGCCCTTAAGCTCACAAATGATTGCATTATATTGTTGATTTAATCTTTCAAAAAGCAAATGTGTAAAATAAAAACATTTCTTTCCTAGAAATAGTTGAGCACATAACCCTTCGTAAAATGGCAAAGTGACATTTTACGGTTCAGATTTTGTACAGATAATGTTTTAATTAACGGACATAGAACAGAGCCAGGCTGACTGTTTCTCCTTCTTACCAGTCGTGCTAAGATAAGATAACCAGCTAGCTGCTCCAACTACATATTTACAACACAGACACAAGATTGGCATCTAATCATCTAAGAATAAAAAATAAGAATAAGAATTTATTGCATATTATTTAATGCCTGTTTACTACTGAGATACTATTTTCCTGGTATTCCAATAAACTACATGTAACCTCAGTATGTTGTCCACCATCTCACTTTTGACAACATCATAGAAGCGTTTGACATCTGCGGCATTACATTTCAGTCATAGCAGCACCTATCTCTTTTTCAGTCCACCTGTCTTTCCATCTTCCGTGCCGGTTAGCATTACATTCAAGAATTGGATAGTAGCTGTTTAAAGCATCATACACTTAACATCAAGTTAAACGCGTGAAAACGGATGATACGGATATAAAGGGATCACTTTAGTATGCTGTAATGGGTTGTGTGTAACATCTTAAGTTTCAGGGTAGTTTAAATAAACCCAGAGTATTTCTTATGACTTTCAGTAGCAGATCAGTGACAGTGTTTATTACTAAAGGTGGACATCTATGTGTGGTCTCCTCCAAGGGCTCTCCTAAGACTAAATATAACCCCGTGAGATCTCCGAAGAGAAACATGAGAGCTTCTTGCTGCACTGCACCTCATCTATCTCCACCTTCGTCGCTATATCATCTCCCTGGCCTCTGCAGCCATGTAACATTGCCAATTCAGTTCAGTAGGTCTGCCGCTGACTTGGACTCAAGTAAGTTACAGTAGTTTCCTGGCAGGTCCCTATGCATAGGCAGCTTGGCCTAGCGCAGCAGTCCTGGAGGAATGTGTTAACATGACCCAATGTACGCATCTCATCCTGTGAAACCTTTTAGTCTCCGGTTCTAAGCCACCGGATGGCTGTGGCTCACCTTTGCCTATGTGTTCGGTCACTTGTGTGACCTTTTATTTACACTCCTAACTGTCTCCTCACCCTGTCTTTCCTTTCTCTCCTTTTATTTGTATTCCAAGCCACACCCATTACTCCCTGTACCCTTTAGCACTTCCTGAATCTGAGTGTATCAAATTTAACAGCCGACTAAAATAATCACACTGTGAGCTTCCTGGAGTTTCACTCTCTCTCTCTCTCTCTGGTCTGCTTCCAGATAGATTGGCAAATAGTTGTCCCCATGTCAGTATTTTTCCTCTTAACACACTGTAGTACCAAGTGTGTGTTTACCTAAACACCTGCTTGCCATGATATTATGTTTCTGACCCAGGCACACATCCCATTCATACCCAGGCAGTTTTATTGGTGTGATATTGAAAAGTGGTAGGGTTGCTTTTCAAGAGTCTATTTAAAATGACTACTGACAATATATTCTCTCATGTCAAGTCTTTACCACTGACCTACCCCACCTATAAAATTAATGTTAAGTGATAAGGGTTTATTTGAGTTTAATCCACAGTTTCCTCTGTCAGTAACATTCCGAGTTCTTTTGATAGTCCTAAAAACGTCTCACTCCCGAGTCCTTGACACTGCATTACACTATTCTGCCTCCCAAACATACAGAGCACCACTTTAATCACGTTTCCTACCTCTCGTGTCTCTTTCTCAGTCCTGAAGTCTGGCAGTGTCTCCAGGCAGAAAATGAGAATGGACACCACAATGACCATAACACTGATGATGGCTATGATACGTGCGCCCGATGAGGACTCAGGATGTTCAAACAGCATCCACAGTCTCTTTTGAATTTCGTTGGACGGCAGCGGGGCCTCCTCCTCTTTTGGAAAACCTTCATCCTCCTTGAAGCGGTTCATGATCTCCTCTCCCAGCTCATAGAACATCAGCTCATCCATGAAGATGTCCAGTGGTATGTTCGCAGGCCTCCGAAGCCTCCCGCCTGACTGGTAAAAATACAGAATGGCATCAAAGCAGGCCCGATTGCGGTCTAGGAAGAGCTCATTTGAAGTGGGTCAAAGTACCGTGATCGCGCCTGGGGTCACCAAGCAAGGAGTCAGGGAATTGGGCTAAGGTGCGAAGCTGAGTTTCATAACGCATCCCTGACACATTGATGGCCAGTCTTTCACTCAGCGCCCATCCATTCCGCCAGAGAGACCCAGAACGCCGTCTCTCCTTCTTCTTCTCTTTCTCATTTCCTTTGATCTCCTTCTCTCCTTTCTCCTCAGTGTTGAGCTGGTTCTTCAGCTGTTTGTCTTTCTCCCCATCGCTCTCTTTCCTTCTGGCTCCTCTTTCGTCTTCATGTGGGTCACTGCTGTCCATGCCAGGCCAGGGAACAACAAACCACTCTGCTGAGGAACTACTGCACTGCACAAGCAAACTGTGTCTGTAAACCAGAGTGACAGTTCCATCAGTGTCTATGGTTTTCAACTGATAAGCATTACAGGTGGAGTTACCTTATAGTAACTCCCATTTAGCTAATACAAATACCACAAAACAAACACCAAAAACATGTTGGTACAAGTATCATGTACCAGGGTTTGTATAGCAAACATTTTCCTCACAGTTAAACATACAAATTCAAAAACTGACTGTATGTATTAAAATGTTAGTACCCAGTTAGTGAGATGAAAGCAAATACTCACAAAGTGTAAAAAGGATGCTGACGGAGACTAATGGCAGGATGAAAAGATCACATTGTTCTTCTCCTGTGACTCATCAAGCTGTCAGCCGTTGGAGCCATCATCATGTTCGTCTGTCATACACTCAGAGTCCTTTCTTCGGCTTGTTTGGTCTACCTTCAGTCCACTGGCTGTCCAGCTAAACTCTCTGACCAGGTTGTTTGCAGAGAACATCCACGATCTAGTCCTGTCTCTTTCTGCCTCATGTTGTCTGTCTTGAAATTTTTGGGAATGCTGTCCCGTTGAAATTCAATCTCTGCTGGAACTCTCCAACCCCTCCCTGTCCTCTCCCTCCATTTTAGCTATGTAGCAAGGCAACCTTCAACTTCACTATCAAATGTCACCTCTGCCTGGCACTGCATGGTGTTGCCCTCTCTAACAAGCACGGTAGCCTGACTGACAGGGGTCCCTCACTGTTCATTAACCCTCATTAAGTATTTTCTTTTTCATCTTTTTTCATTAAATGTGTATTATTTAAAAACAAAAGTCATTGGACCTCAACAATAGTCAAAGAAAAACATATACAAACAACATTTTTTTCCAGATAAGGAGCAAATATTTAATGTTAGATTGCCATGTTTAAGCTAATTTTGCTATATGACTTTATGTGGCTGCTTACATTGCTTTGCATTGTTCTTATTCTGGCATGGGTAGGTTGGTTATTAATATCATTTTTATATATTAATATTATTATTTTCTAGATTTACCAAAACTATCATTTAAAACTTTCCAGACCATGATAACATTGCATTAAGAAAATCCAAGCATGTACTTACAGTTATAACCTTAATAATCCAATATAATACTCTGGTGTACACTGTGATATCTGACGGTATCATGTTACTCTTACATATACTCTCCTGACTGCTGCTGCTAATCTCACCACTATGTCACTTTGTACATTAGGTCAAGTACAACACTGCTGCACTACATGCACACTTCTATTGCCTGTAATTTGAGTTTGAGGGTTTGTTTCCTGAAACCTAAAGTCAACATTGACTTATTTAAAGTTACATACTGTTATATATGTGATTTGTGTGCTGAAGCAATGGCAATGTGACTTGCAATTGCGTCACATAACATACTTATTTTAACCTAAATTATGATCTTTTCCTAGACCTAACCAATCTATGACTGTTTCACAAGGTTAACCACATGTTTTATATAGACCAAGCTATCTTATGAGCCATTCCCCATACAGTACTGCAGCTCATGGTAGCACTGACATGGGTGATGTCAAGCTTTATCCTGCGTTTGTTCATGTCTATGTCTATGATCCCAGAATAGACAAAGTAGTAATAGTGCCACTCAAACTTGTTGAGTGTAGAAGATTTGCTGGAGAAGGCATCTACGTTCTTGCTGACCTTGAATTCGAGGAAAATGAGGAATACCATGGACCAACTGTGTTAGCTTTGCAGCTGACATTTCTGCAGTAATATAGGGCTTAACAAAGGATTTGCGGCATTCATAAAAGCAGAGAATCCACATATCTGCTTAGTCGGTTGTGCATGCTACCTACTACCTACCTCATGCTACCACAGCTGCTGAAAAGGCAGCAAGACAGCTATGTGTTGGCATTGATGAGCAGCTTATCACAACATACTACAACCGAACAAGAGCAGCAAGAGGTAGACTGTGCAGTGTGACAAGCTCTCAGTTTCCCTAACACACCTGCTCCAGCAAGCTAGCTGACCTGAAGACCAAGAGGTTATCCTCCAGCTTTTTAAGAATCCCCCTTAATACAATCCAGAAAATAGATGAAAAGGAAGGAGGAATAGAAAAAGATGACAAAACCAGAGAAGGTTTACAAGTTCTTGATCAATCCACAATCAAAGCTTTATGCTCTGTTTTACAATGGGCCATTTCCCTGTTTGAAACTGCACATCATACTCTTCAGAAGGAGGAACTTTACATCCAAACTTGACCTCTGACCTTAAAGCTGCAGCTTCAAAAAACCTAAATCCTGCAAAGCTGAACATGTTGTCAAAATGATGGATGAGGTTCAGGGAGGATGTAAGTCTACTCGTTACAGATACAGAGAATATGAGCTGACTGACAAGGAGTTATCCAATGACACATTTATTCTTTGAGAGCCAGGGTAACCTTCAGCTACTGAATTCTTGAGGAACTACTTCACAAGCAGGTTAAGTGGCCTCCAAGTATAGGTGGATAAATGGCTACATCATCATCTGGTCTATCAGTGCAGATGAGTAGACACCAAACTGCCACATTCTGAGACATTTCATAGGCAGGATGACAGTGGATAATGCTGTTTTAATCCACAAGCCTGGATGAGACGTGGGTCTGATGGCAACAGGAGGAACAAAGCTTCTCACGCCAGGTGTCCTTGTGATTTTCACAGTAGTGCAGTCTGTGAAAGAGCCTTCAGCTTGGTGACCAAAAACAAAACTCACGCCGTCACACCAGCCATACCGCTGATGTGCTAAGTTCTCTTGTGACCATGATAGCTGCCAGTGTCACATGGAGAGCTGTAGTGACACTTTGCTTAATAAGGCACATTTGCCGCTTATGAGGCGGAGCTGCAGAATATAAGTGAACACCTGAACTCTGTGCTAGTGTCAACTAAGTGAAACTGACCCATGTGACAGCTATATGTTGGAAGTGAGAGTTGAGCAGAAGTATTTTTTTTCGAACTGAGAAAAACTTGTTTAATTGATTTTGCTGTTATTAGTCTGCCTATTTATTTAATTGTTTTATTTATTTATTTTTAACATTTCAACATTTGGCTGCCAGATAATATATTAGGCTACTGCAAGTGGGTCATTTTATTTTTATGTTGACATGCCGAGAGAGACAAGCTTACAAGCCAAATTTAATTCATTGAAACTATAGAGAGAGAGTTTATTTTGAGCTACTATAAATGGTTCCGTGTATATTTTCAGGTACACACTCAGTTCAAATTTAGATTACTGACATTAATAAATGAGTCGGCTATCCAAAATATACTATGTGTTATGTCAGCATAATATGACAAAGAGAGAGAGTTTTGCCAGCTGTGCAGTAAATTGTATAGTATTGGTTCAGTAGTACAGAATAAAGTAGAATTTTGCAGAAAGCAGAAAATAGATCATTAGCAATGATTACAGGAAATTATTCTTGGGTAAAGAAACTCAGATTTAGTCAGATTTAAGTAATAGATCTTCATCCGTGTGTATCTACCAAAACCGACAGTACTGTGTGTTACCACCAGAGGGAGGTGGTGTTTTGGCACAAAGAGAAAAACTCAAAGAGTCCTCTGCCGACATTTCCTCACAGCTGCCTTCAGTCACAGAATAAATACACAGCTCACTGGGTTGCAACGTGACATTCACATTTGGTTTGATATCATTCATATTATCAAATTTTTGGTTAGAGGGAGTGTGAAGTATGTGAAAATCAACCACAAAATGATGCCCCCCCCATCCCCTGAAAATATAGATTATGTTTTGGATAAGGGACAGACTGTCACAGAGGGTATGTGCTTCTGGTCTGACTTTAAGTTCTTTAGCTTTCATGCAGCTATGCAAAGCAATCATGAAATCGTGTGATTTCCATGAGATGGCTGCACATACTCTACCACCACAGATTCATCACCCTGTAGGAGAGTGTGAAACAGACACTGGGTATCCATAAGTAGAAAACAGATGACTCATCACACCACAATAGTATTTCTTACCATGTGGTTCTTTCATTAGTTTGTGTTTTTGTGCCTTCCACATGGATGTAAGCATTTTTCAAAAGGCAGTGCTGAGATTTATTATTATTATATTATTATTTCTAAGTTGCCTTGATTTTCTGATCTTTCAAAGCTGCTACTATTATATAGAAGATAAAGAATTACCTCTATATCTAGTTGCAGCTGTTTTAATTTTATTTGCTTCAACATGACTGTGAAACATTTTTTCCATCTTAAGCACACCTCATATTTCGCTTATTTCCACGATCTTAACAATCTCTGGTGCTGGGTGAAGAACATAATCACTCTCTATCAATGTTTCCGATCCATACGATTCAAACATGTTCGGTTTCACAGAAGTTAAAGTTACAGTTATCTGATATCAAGATATAATGTGAGGAAAATAGTACTTGCATTACCTCATCATTCTCAAATATCATGCCACAGTTACGGTTGACCTCAAAATTATAGATCAGCATTACATGACAAGACTTTATTTTAGAAGCTCAAATAGCTTAATGCAACTGGCTAAAAAAGAAACTTGACTGTCAGACTTTCTTGGAAATACCAGCATCAGAATACACCACATTCTTAAACTTCCAGTCACAAATTTAATGTGTCATCCTTCAGTTTCATGCAAGACTTTGGATTTACATTGTGTCCTCATTTCAAGCCAGATTATATCAATCATGGTATTGTGGTATCCTGTTCCTGACAGGCTGATGAGCAGTGTTAACTGTGACAGTCAGTACAGAATGTTACAGTCTAAAGTCAGTACGCACAGGCGCACACATTTCATCAGTTAGAAATCTAGTCGACACACCGTTGATGTCACTTTTCATTTATTTTAAGTTCATTTCAATGATTTTAAGCAATTTTAATGTCTCTGAAAAAGCATCTCATGACTGTTAATCAGTTGTTCATTCAAGCTGCTATGGAGATTAGTTCACATTAGGTCGCATTGACATTCATACATTTTAAGTCTCAATAGTAGAAATATGTTCAATTATGACACTTTATTGATATGTTTCTATTTTTTCTTCAAAATATAAAAAGATAGATCATGAACATTCCATTGAAATATACTTTATACAGTTCTTGATGAGTTGTTCTTTGTGTTCCAACATTTCAAAAATAAAATCCGGCATAAGTCACAACCAGATACTCCAGTAACCACCTCCTCCCCCCCATTCACTCTCCTACTAAGACCGTAGTACAATGGACTAGTACCTAAGTCTGTTTTATACAATTTGATGGCATGTAAAATGAACATACATCTTTTATCTTTGGAATGCTTACATAAATGCATGGTGTTAGTATGTAATATTAGATGTATGTATATATCGATATGACTTTTGTAGTGTTAGTCACGTTATTTCTAATTAAAATAATATATTTAATATGTTAGAAAAATCTGTTCAGTGTGATAACTTTTCCTCTAAAACAACTCTGGTCTTATCACTTTGTAAAACAAAATATTTTTAGATTAGTATGATTGCTAAGTAACTCTATGGAAAGCCATAAAGCCACTACACATGTGGTTGCAATCATCTGAACTGATGACAGAACATCTGCGTCTCAGGAGCATACAGTTAAGTGTCGATCAGTGGCATTCGTGGTGCAGATTGCATACAATGTCCTCAATAAAAAAAAAAAAAAAAAAAAAAACATATTCAACAGAAACAGGCATGTAAAGAAACTAAATATGATATAATCGCAAATGTGTTATCCAAAGACCACATAATACCTTCCAAACACCTGGACAGGACATGTCATAATATGGTCACAACACATAGAAGCTGTTAGCTTAACAGTGGCACCTACTTACCGTGTAAAGCATTTTTCTTATTTTGGTTATGTGAGTGTTACACAGGAAATCTTTAACATGTTGTAACAGACTGCAAACTTGAGAAAAGTAAAACAGACTTAGCACTCTCAACATTGTAACTCATTCTGTTCAACATGACTAAATCAAATGGCAGTATTATGCAATAGAAAAGGAAAGACATCTTTTTCAGCCTGGTTTTGGCAGAGCAGTCACAATGTGGAGAATGTGGAAATGAAAAACAAGTAAAGAAAAGAAAGACAGTACTTGGCCATGAAAACACAAACAGCTGGGTGAAGCACAAAGTTTTTGCAAGTGTGCACACCATTGCTAGAAGTTTACCTCTGAAATGTTCATAAACATCTTTGTGACCATCAAAGCCGTAGTTGCTTAATGTCTTCCAAAATGGGAACTGAAATCGGCAGTTTTAAAAAGGTACTGGACCAGAACGAAATCCCATGGACCATTTTTGTAAATAGACAGAAGTTCGAGAACCTCTAAAACCTTGAATAGTCTATTTCGTTAACATCACACAATTGAGTCTCATATTCTGGTGAACCTCCAACTGCAATGTACTAAGAATGGACCAAGGACCATTCAGCTGCCTGAGCTGAGCCCTGGACCAGCAGGGCCTGAAACTCACTTTGAATACCAAACCAAGGTTGAGATGCTTGGAGAGTACTCAACAATGAGATGGGTTTTATTTAAACAAACTTTTTTTCTTTTTCTTTTTACATCAATCTCCCCTCGGTGGACACTGGTATCTCTCATCCTCCCTTTCTTGCAACACTTAAAGTACTTCACTGACATCATTTTGGAAGCTCTGGGTCTCTTTGATTGGTGCTCACATGACTGTGTCGTGTGCTGTAATGAGCTGCCAACTAGCCAGCTGGATGACGGTAACTCCATGGGTAATGACGGATGCAAAGACCTGACCATCTAAACAACGAAGACGAGCTACCTCTACACACTCATGCTGACACTTGTGAGTGTGAGTAGTTTTCAGTTGCCTCTCAGAGGAAGACGTTTCTGCTCTACGACACGGCACAGTGTTCATAGTTATCAAGACTGGATTCATGACAAACAATGACAGGAGGCTAAGGGGATATGTCAAGACTCTGTTCCCCTCGAGAGATTATCAAGTCATTATGCATGCGTTTTTACACATCACTGTGAGGTGTTCACATTATCGCTCGTCTATATACTAGAATTTATTATGTTAGAAAGAAAATAGCAAAACACCTACATCCACACACACCATCGACACACCTGAGTCCTTTAAACCACACACAAACTTTGGAATGGCAGTTGGTTCCATGCAAACCTGAAATCTCTCTTGATTGTTCGCCAGTATAGTATATTTGTGTTATTGGTCTTGGATAACCTGCACTTGTACTCCCATTTTTCTCCTTAGGACTAGCGGAACAGAACTGCCTATCCCAGCAAAATCCTGCCATGAGACATCCAAGGCCTTTACGAATCTCTTTAACACTGAGGCGTTGAAGATACTCTCGAGGTTCTCCGTTTGCCCTGCTACAATCATGTGACAACTCTTGTATTATTGCCAAAGAAAAAAGCAAACTATGAGTACTAATCAAGCAGTCAAAGTTGTGACGTGGAGAGCTGTTGTTTTAGAACTGCTGCTGCTGTTTCTGCTGCTGCTACGGTAGTTGTGCAAATGATTTAAGGAGGAAAACATAGACTTTTAACAAGAAACATCCTTTGCGCGACTGCTATAGTTCGGCAAAGTTGGAATGATAGCTGTTGAATGGTTGGAAAATATACTGCTCAATGCATACCAAAGTAAAACTATGGCAGCGGTCGAAAACACTGGAATGAGGAATGTAGGGCAGTAGAAGCAGAGAGATTTCATCAAACAAAACATAGTTCAGGGTGTACTTTGCAAACATACATGTTTCAATATTCACATTTTTTTTACTTTTCAAAACAAAATATAGCTCTTCTCTTTCATTATAATCTTTTTTTAAAACATTAATTGCATATAACATTTTTTTTAATTCATTTTATATATACTTTTTTTTTTGTATCTCTAGCACCCTTGTCTTCAACTAAGGGCTTGCAGAAAAGACAGTCATGCAAATAGTCATGCTGGTAAACAAAGTTACAAAAATGCATTATCTTTTTTTATTTGTTTATCTCAGCGTCCATTCTTTGTCATCCCGTGTCTTTATAGGCAAGAGTTTGTCATTGCTCAATGTCTTTCAAAAACATTTTCCGGTGCTTGTGGGGACAACAACTTTGCCCACCTCCCATGACAAAATATTCACTTCCTATCTTTTTCCATGACTCCATTTAATGATGCCAAATTTTCTATTAACATTTGCATCTGATTTTTTTTTCTTTCTTCCATTGAACCTGGATCTTTTCTGCACAGAAACTTCTTCGAAGCAATGGATAGTTGATTTGTTTATCAAAATATAGATTTGTTCTCTTTGTACACTTCCACACTTGTTCTACTCTTGGTCCATTTCTTCTCATTTTCCCCTTTGCCTAAGGCTGACGGGCCATCCTTAACTTGACATCGACTTGCCTGTGAAGCAGTCGTTGGCAGCAAGAGGACAAGAGAGAGATGGGGCAGTATTCATCTGGGAATTCTTGAGCCTAATTGGCAGTGTCGGCCTTTGCGTTGGGGTGGGGGAACGTTTATCTGATTGGTCCCTTTCAATGTGATAACACAGAATTTCCAGCTAATGGATATTTTTATGCGACGTAAAAGTGTTCTTGTGGTAGGAATGTTCTTTTCGTTGTAATTTAGGCAGGCCAATATCCCAAGATATTGAAGAAAGACTGACAATTGTCTCTAGGACCTTTGTCTCCTTTAGTCAGTCTTTACGCTCCTCATGACTGAGCACTGTGTCAGTCAGACATGGGAAAAATACTTGTAATGTTTAAATGTGCACATAGGGATGGGATGTTAGTGGCAGTTAAAGGACTGAGTTCTTTTAGAGGAATGATTTTGTACCAAACAGAGGCAATGTCCAGTATGAGGGTGAGTACAAACCTCATCCTGAATGGTATAGTTCTCCTAATCTACTGTACATTACAGAAGGTCATTCAGCAAGTGCATGCTACAGGACCTTTGGTATCCCACGTGGATTTCTGGGCAAGCCCATGGCAGTACATGAGAGATAAAGATAAGTCTTTTTCCACCATTTTCTTATGGTGGATGTTTCAGGTTAGTCCAAATGTACAGTAAATGCTATACATGACCAGTATGAGCTGATGCTACATGTGCTTCATTTGTTCGACTTCATAGTTAGTGCTGTTTTTGATTATCTCAGTACTTGTAAAGAGGGCAGTGTTTCAGTCTGATAGAAATGAATGGAAGACATAGGTTCAGTGGCAAACATGCTATACAAGTGCTAAACTTGAATGAGGGACTATAGTATGGATGTTGGTAAATACTGTGCATTTGTGACTGAATTTGTATCTAGCGCATCTTCTTTCTTTTTTCCTTTTTTTTGGAATGTCAAGTGTTTGTCAAGAGTAAGACCAATCCTTTGTCTCTCATGTACTATATTTTCTTTTCTTCACTTGAAAGGAACCCTTGAAAGAGGAAAATGACATCTAAAAGATCCTTTGAATGCATAAATTCCTCTCTCTTTGAACTGTTGATGGATTAAGTAAGTTATTTCCCAGCCAACAAATGCTACAATATGTTAGCAGAGATGCTACATTGTTCATTCAGTCCTTTGTGAAGACAAGTGTTTTTTTTTGTTGTTGTTTTTTTTCCGGAAACTTGTGAAGTTGCTCAGTTGTTCAGCACTGTAGATGGTACTGAGTTGGTCATCGTACAAGATGGCGAGTATAATGTTGTCAGAGATATGTCATCTGGAATGTGTAATCAGGAGTCCTTTTCTCTCCCAAAGTGTGTCAGTGCAATGCTCAGTCAGTTTGCCGAAAAAATGGAAAAAAAAAAAAGGTCAGTCAAAAAAATGTGGTCGGAGTTCCAAGAGGCTGCTTTGGTAACAACGTGAGGAGCAGACCATAAGATTTTTTAATTCATGATTAACCTCTGGTCTCTCTCTTGTCACCCCAAAGATCTCCTTTAAACTGTCCATCCGTGTCACACCTGTCGCTACGTGGCTCCGCTGCAAATTTGTGTTTACCGCTTACTGACTCCTTATTAGAGAGAAGGCGAATGCTAGAAACTTAACACTGTGAAGACAAGAACAGAAAGCCATTAATATTAAGTTCACAGAGAATAAACATATTTTGTAAGAAATCATGTTCAGTGAAATTGAAACTTAACTAGTAAACACTTGTATCTAGATTGGTTTATAGAGTGTTCAACTAATACAAACCAATCATTTTTCTTGTTCTCATATTTGGAATTTGCCAATCACATACAGTTTTATAGTGTTACTGACATTATGTACAATAGGAAGCAATCAGGGATTACCATTACCTGTAAACTGCTGGTTAACTGTGCATGTCAGAATGAAGTGCACACATTTAAAAAGTAATGACAACTCTAGTACAGCTACAACAACAGTCTATCTCCAACATACAGACAGAAAGTTGGCACATAAGTTATTCTTGAACAACAAAATCCAGAAAGGTGACAATAACACTGGTGTTTGACAATATAAGAAAAACAGACAATATACTGAATGAAACAAGCTGCCAGCCAACTGACCAACACCATTCTCTCCACTCTGCCAAATCTCAACAAATACAGCCACCATATTTACAAGAGTGAATTATGTACAGAGCATTTCAAAGATTGCAAGATTAGGTAATGTGTGTGTGTGTGTGTGTGTGTGTGTGGATGACAGATGGACACATAAATATACTCAATTCTATTCATGAAAGATTTCACATTTTAAAGAGAAATTCTTTGTACTTTGTGAAGCAAGTAGCGGCATTACACATTGGGCTGACACCATTTCAGGAGGCTTAACCTCCAATTTAAGATATGCATCATGCAAACACGTGCAAATTCAAGAACATGTTTGTCAACAACAGTAGGTTGAACATTTCTAATTCTTTGCCTACAGTTATGCCAAACAATTCTTGTATCACACGTGCTGGCATCATTAATTATGCACTGGAAGATTAAACACTTCTGCTGTGGTCTCACCAGCAAACATCAACTCAATACAAACAATATAATTTCTTGCAGCCACATTAGGTCTTCCCCGTCTGCTCTTCTTTCACCCTCTTCCTCTGTCAATTTCCACTTTATAGTTGCAGTTTTCTCCAGAGAAAAGCTGTTAGCAAGACATCAGTTATATTTTCTAAAGACTAGTTGTATGGCAAATGTTCAGAATTTTGCTAACCACGAGTAAAGGCAACCTACGAGGAACTGCAGCTCACATTATGAGGAAGCACCTATTCATCTAACTGACCATGGATGCTCAACAATTAAGCATAGACTTTGTAACTGTATTAAAATAGTATTTTGATCTTAATGCAAGTGCAATGCCATGCCTTGTTATGTGGATATAATTAAGAGTAATAGGACCTTGTGTCAGATGTATAAATCTGTGTAATCTCCCAAAAATGTCTGTACCAAATCAGAAAGAAGTTAATGAAGTCTGACTTCCAGATTTATGCATATGCCCTTTTATGTGTTTAACGCATACAAGTCTAAAAACATTCTCCATCATCGGATACTAACACAACACTGTTTGTTTGAACATAAATCAGACTTTTCTGTCTTTTCCCGTCTTTGTTCTGGCACCAGTGACATCCTGAAACAGTGCCAAAGCAGCCTTTGTGTTGTTACACACAAGGCATTATGCACTGGCATTGTAAAGCATAACAGCTTATTGACTGATGATACAAGAAGGTCAAAGTTATGGTCAAATGTACATTATTCTTATTCCCACATTACCTGAAGACATAGCCAAAGCTCCAAATAAATGTCCCTTTGATATTATTATTCTCTTTGTTATATTGATATATCACACTCAGCTCAGCTGCATATGTTTAAATATCTTTTTAAATGTGTTTTTACATTTAAATAAATGTTCTAGTCCAGCTTCGTGTTGAACTTTGATCAATGTATTTTGCAATAAGAGGATTGACGGCTGTTTTACCTCGATGTGCGAGCATTACATCAGTAGCTGACGTCGTGGGCATTACAAGCTAGGTTAACCATCTTCTTCATGTAACACCATATTATGCACCATAGTTAAAGACACACAGAAATTTAGCAGGTGTCAATCTTCTCATTGGACAATTCAAAGTTGACCAAACAGCATTTTCTCTCTTTCTCTCACAAATTTAAAGCTTTCACTTACAGAACAGCATTTAGTATTGATATGCTCGCTAACTCCAAATATAATAGTAAAACAGTCTCTGCAAGTTTCTTTCTCAAAGATATACATGTACCATACATGCCTTTCAGGACACATTAGCAACAACCATTAAAATATTTACATTTAATGTACATTTCTATTCAGCAGAAGACAGTGCATTTTCCCCATGTAGGACCAGAGCTTGTCAAAGCAAACAAGTTTTCCTTTGTCATTACAGATGAATTAATAATAGTATGCTTTAAAAAAAAAATAACCAGGTCATGTGGAAATGGACAGTAAAATAAGAAACAAACACAGAGTTAATGTGTATGTGTAGAAAGCCAGGTTCTGTCACTAAGTGGTGTGGTTAGATTAGTCTGGCACTGCACTGAGCAATTTACAGGATAAACCCTTTTTTAATGAAATCATTCAACTCGTTTAGAATTAGTAGTTATGAAACCATATTATTATGCCCCACACTCACAAAGTATACATAGATATATTAATTTCATATGACTTTAATGTATTCACATGTGTAGATACAGATATGTACATATTCAATAATAACCACTGACCTATTAAGCATTGCTTCGAAGGTTTAGCTAGTTAAATCTAGCTAGTTTGCATGAACTCCTAAATTGACATCAGAGCCTACAGGGACCTCATAGAGGCACTTACAACATCTGCCTGTTTTTGTTCACTTAAACAATGTTTACATCAGAGTGTCCTAGGTGATTTGCATTGGCCACAACTACGTGATATGACTCCTTAAATTCAACAGAACCACAGTGATGACATTCTTCATATTGATCTTTATATACTAAGAAAGCAAATATGAACAAATAGACTACTTCTATAACCATAAATTAAAATGAAAGTGTGTGAGATCATGTTATTCCTCTCACCCATTGTCAGTCAATTAACATTAAAGAAAAACAACATAAACTGCAGTTATATGACGGATGGACATTTTCCTTGACTGTAACAGAAAATGTACATTCCAAATAAAGTGGCATACCAGTATAATTCAAAGTATCTGCAGATTTTAACATCCACATTGTGGAGTTATTTTAAGATTATACAGTATGCATGTGCGCTTAGACAATTTAATGAGGTTTTGTGCAGCGATGTGGACTAAGATTAGCTTTAAGGACTGAACCCAGGCCAATCAACGTGTGTCATTGTACACTTTCTTACATATTTCTCTGCAAGTTAAATCAATTCAAAACGTACTATCCCAGAGTTTCCCTACCTTCCGTGAGTTCAGGCTGACATTATACGTTAAGGAGCTGCTGCTTAGAAATGCTTGGATTCACTGGAGAAACAAAGCTCTGCATGCTGTTTCAGATATTTTCAGACAACACTAAATTATTGTAATTTTTCGACATCATGATGGTGAAATGTAACAATATTGAGTGTAAGCACAACTATTAGCAACATGTGTGATGGCCTTCAAAAACCCGTATCAGACAAAGTCAGGCAAGTGTTACTTCTTGCAGTGACTATATGGTAAGATCTATCCTAAAAGTGACATTTCAACTTTTACAAACCTCTCAAACTTCAGTTGACAACAGCTTTCATCTTCAATCGTAACACTGCATATCTAGGTTCTCAAAGTTTAGGGGTCTGGAAGCACATCGATTTTTAGATAAAATGACAATCAGGACCATAGATTATGACAGTAAGAATATCAGGACCTGACTTTTTTTTTAAACAAGTATGGAAATACTCTTCCTTTACACCTGCAATTGTTGGTTCTAAAGCACTTACAGTTTTTCCTGGTGATTTCAGTCTTTCTACATTTCTGTTTGTTCATGAACTTAAGGACAGTTAAATACAACATCTTTTGAACAAATGTTATTTTAGACAATCAGTGGTACAGAAATTCAGTCATTCCTTACAATAAAATACACATTACCAGTACAAGTGAAGAAAATATAAACTATTACAAAACGTAAACAATTAAAAATGGCAGCCACAACACTGAAAAGTTTGAAGGACCAGTAAGACCACACTGACTTGAAATAAAAATTAAAATAAAACAAGACAGATGTCATTGTAATACTTTTGTACACTCCTGGAACAGCTAAATTAAACATAATAAGTAGGCTGCCTATCAAGTCTGTGCATTCTTAAGGTTAAAAATAGATCTGCATATTTACATATGTATGTGCACAGCATGCTTTCCAGCATTAAAATAATATTGCATGTTTATTGCATATGTGAATGTGTTATTATTTTAAAATCTTTTTTGCTCAACTTTTAATATAAGATTTTTTAATATAAGATATTTTTTCAAGTGAGGATGGCATGAGGATGCCTACAAGAGATTGCTTGTTTAATATTATGGAGAGAAATGGTAAACTATAACCACTGTCATAATTTTTTTTCTTACGATTAACCAACAGATTGCATTTGCCCGTTTTTTTGTTTGTTTGTTCGTTTGTTTTTTTGTTAAACTGATTTAGACAAACATTGAAACCAAAAAAAAAAAAAGGAAAAAAAAATTTTTTTAAGGAGCGTCAAATGTGAAGAAGAAGCAAAACAAATATTTAGAAAAGCTGATCATCCTTTGTTTGACTGGGTGGCCTCACATGTTCAGTCTATTCATTTGCTGTAATATTGTTTGTGACTTAAACATGCAAGATTTAAAGGTTAGTAAATGAACATTGACTGTTAGTAAAGTGCATTTATTCATTGTAACTATATAAATAATTATGTAGTCATCCATATCTGACTTTATAGGTAATTTTTTTGTACTTAGCTTATTGTTATAATTTTTTTGTAACCTTCTAACTACATTTTATGCAGTCCTACAAATACATATTTCATTTTCTGATAAACATTTGTTTTAAATCTCCTGTCAGTTGTTTATTATTATTAAATTTAAATTATTAACTGATGATGTGAGAGCTAAATTGCCACAGCCGCATGAACAATGTTAATAATTTCCTGCAGTTTCAAATGCTAAAAAGGTGCAAAATCTGGTAGTTCAGTGCTCGTCTGCATTCATGAGTAGAGAATCAGCTGGGTTTATAAGGTCTATGTGCTAGTGTTAAGCTCCAATGTTATATAACAACGAGCATTGCGTTAGCAAGCTATCTTGTCAGAAATCTAATGCACTTAAAACTAAAATAAAACAAGGATGTTGTCAAAAAAATCATCAGCCAACAGTGAAGACTTTGGATGTCTAAGGAATAAGCTAACTTTTTGTTAAACCCATGGGTGTGATCCATGAGCTAAGGCCAGTAGTAAGTAACAAGCTCGCGCTAGCTCAGGTGCCTCCATTGATATTACACACTGTAATGGTCCCTCCACGACATGGTCTCCAAACTAAGCTCATCCTGCCCATTATGATTGTTATAATTGCATATAAGATGATAATGATTAATATATATAAATGTATTTGACAACATGCTTGTAACTGCCAAAAAGAGTGACTGAATAGACCTTTAACTGTACAATGTAAGATAACAGTTGCATATATGGGATCCTAACAGCAATGTAATTAAACAATGTGATCATTTTCAAAAGTCATGTTAGGCTGCACAGTTGAGATAGCTCTTATGGTACAATACTTTAATTTATTTAATATCTTTTCATTTAAGCTAAGCATGTTTCTCTCTTTTTTTTACACTTAGCTTTGCTCTGTAAACTATCAACATTAAGTGTCCAATGATGTCACAATGGTAAGATACAAAATTAAGTGTTAACACTGAGACTTACAGAGGCCAAGTCTTTTCTTTTTTTTTTCTTTTAGAGAGAGAAAATTACCAAAATGATGTCTACACTGTACATACATCAATATTCACAAAAGACAGAAAGTAGAAACCTATTTAACATTGATATAATCTATAAATGTAGGTTTGTCTTTGGCTAAATGAACTGAAGTATGTTGTTTCATGATCATTTTTCTGGACAGTGTTGTGAGCTCAGTTTTGTTTGGTCCAGAACATTTAAAAATGGATGACCATCTACACACCTAATTCTAAGTTTTAAAATGGAACTGTGCGCAAGTTTTCATTATGTTTTTTTTTAACCTCTGACACTATTTTAATTACTAACAATTATTATTTTTATTTTATTTTTTTACATTTCTTCTAATAATTTAAAATAACGGTGGATCTTTAAAGCTAAAACTTTGACCCATTCAGCTAACCTGATGCATGCATCATAAACCATTAGATTCACAAGACAAGAGGTTGTTCTTCCTACATTCAAGTTCATTTTATGTTATTGCTATTGTTTTTGCTCAGTGTACAATCCAAATGGAGGCTTCAGTGCCAGCTTCAGTCCATAGCTAATCCACTGCGTCCCTTATCATCCAATCGTGGAAATCCTTTCTGCTACAAAATGGAGGGTATGGGGAACGACAGCGCGCAGTGGTCCTGGGGCTCATAGGTTTCAAAGGGTGGGCTAGTTATAGGAGCAAGCCGCAGTGATGACCCAGCCATTCCCGATATGTTATTGAGACTGCGAGATTTCTCAGTAGTCTGCTTTATGAAAATAATTTTAACCATTAATCGATTTATTATATTATATAATTGTTTTGATATCATACGCAAATAAAATAAAAGGAAATAATAATTGAAATGTTTGGGCATGTTATGACAAATTTTCCATATTCAGGTGGTTTATCATGAAGGTTACACAGTATTGAAACACGAACATGAGGTTTAAGATGTTAGGAGAAGAAATCAACATGAGAAGAGAACAAATTAAGGATAAGAAATTGAAAAAAAGTTATGAAATCATAAAGACATATAAAGGACAGACGAAGACAGACACAGACAAGACAGACAGGACAAGACAAAACAAGAAAATGCGAGTTATGATATGTCTTTTTTTTTTTTTTCAAAACAGAAAAACAAAAGATTCTTAGATATTAAGAAATTCTATACCAAGTAGGCCCATTGAATAAATCACCCAACATTTATCCTGTGAAGCACAATATGCAATGTTCAGGTGTTTTAGACAACTATTTGGCCAAAACTATACAGCTTTACACAAATACACAGTCGTAAATACTCAGATATCACTGATACAGTGAAGGAGTTGACCACATGATGTTTTAGGTGAACCAGCTTGGAGATGTATCATAAATGAAGTTATGCAGAATAATTGATTGCCTTGCATTATGCTTCATAAATATCCCACTTTGCTTTGCTGCATTTGCTTTTGGTTCCTGTAAACTTCAAATGGCCAACTCCGAAATGTCCTTCCTGAAACATTTAAAACCACTTCCTGTCCCCCGGTAATCGCATCCTGTAATGGAGATCAGTTCACATTTTGTTTACAGTGGAAATGACACACTGTCCACTTGTGCAAGTGACTTTAAGCATATTGCATGGTGCTTGCACCTCTGGAGGTATGTTTGCAATAACCGATTCATTTGAGAAATAACACATTGGCCTTTGTGTCCTTTCCCGCTGTATACCGTTGGTGTGTAACACAGCATGCAGATGTTGAATTCCCCCTGTAGGAAGTAGCCACAGAGAAGGTATTGCTGTGCTGACTGAGTGTTGTTGCATCAAGTGAAGTGAAAAACACCATTGGTAGGTAGCAGCTAATCTGCCCTAACAATGGCTAACAGACCCGTAATGGGTGGAGTTTCATAGTTTTATTAGGAATGTGTTACATTAGATGAAATTTAGATAGAGCATATTTTTGTCAAACTCCAACCATCACAAGGGCACAGTCAGACAAAGAACACCCACTGGTACAGTATGACGCCCTTTGTGCCTTCCTGTTAGAATGGAAAATACGGCAATACTCCACCACTTTGTATCACGCATCATTTGAGCCAACCATAAATATAAGTCCCTTTTTTTTTTTTTATATATCTCGCTGAGGCACATTAGTCAGATGGCAACTCAGTAAAATATTGATGATGCATTCACTGGGCCACATCTGACACAAAGATTTCTGAGAAGATGTCTGGCCAATCTGTTGTGCTGCTTCATTCTCAAGTTCAGTTACGCAAGTATTTTGTTGATATTAAATGTATCGAGACAAACTGTCAGGTTGCATCAAATGTCAGCCTATTTCTATTTGCAAAACTACAACAATAGTGAACACTACTGAATCTCATAAATTTTAGGTTAATCGTATCTTAAGTTAGCTTTAAGATGAAACTGAAAAGCTAGTTAAAGGTCCTTAAGATTTTAATGAAATCAAACCCAGTTTTTGATATTATTCATGACTGATATTTTAAAATAATCCTTCAGTGTATTTATTCTCAGTAATTACCTTTCTATATAGTCGTTTTTATTGTTAGTGGCGGACTCCGCCATTCCTGTATTGGAATCATGAGGGATTCACTGCACGTATGCATGAAATCCATCTTAATTTTATCTCATTTATATCTTCCTCACTGTTTACTATTCGCTCTCCGACACAGAGCTGCATTAAGTTTCTGCTTACGCAAACTGAAAATCCTACTGCAGCTGTGTCATATTACAAGCATTAGCGCTAACTGCAATCATTCATCAAAAATGTGTCTATAAGACAAGACGACAATTCAGCATTTTAACAACATGCTGCACACCTCCATCAACCAGTCTTGAGAATTCAACTTAAACCGGTATAGACAAAATTGCTAATTTCCTTCCAAGTGTTTAGGAGAAACTACGCTGACTCTGAAAAACGCCAGAGAAAGAAAAAGAACGCGGAGATGCAACATGGTGGACTCCATGGAAAATTTCTAGATATAAGGGCTCATTCAAGAGTTACAAAAACATTTGTAATTCTTCTATTCATGTGGTTATACACCAATAATAACATGCTAATGATTAATAAATATCTGCCATATTCTGCCAATAGATCCTCCTAAACCTTACACACTGGTCCTTTTATCAACTGTTTTACTTTGATTAACAATGATGAATGCCCTACAGATTTGGGAGTTCACAAGAATAATACTGGGAAGCCTGTCTATGAAGTTACAACAAAAGATTTGGATTCTACTGAGAAATCCCTTTGGATCTATTCTTGGTGCTAAAACAAAATCAGCATGCAGCATGCATAGAGGAGAGAGAAAGAATGAGAGGAAGAATCCACACCGCTAACGTGATAAAAGACTACAAATGTTCAATATATAATATTGTGATGTTCAACCAAACTAAGACTAAACTACTGAAAGTATAGGTGGTCACGTTTGCGGTATTTATTTGTATATTTTTGCTCTGTTGCTTTGAACAAAGAAATCCTTTATTTGGCTCAGAAATCAGAGGATTTGAAACACTTGTCAAGTGTGACATGAGCAACATATGATTAAGAGAAAAAGAAATTCTCATCTGTTGATAAGATGAAGGTGAAACTGATGAAGAATAATGTAGAAGGGCAGTAATATGAAATATAAGTGAACGATTTGACTGGCGAGAAGTTGATTGGTCCAGTTTGCTTTTGCTGATGTATAAAATATTGCTTGGTAGAAGTCAAGACAAGGAAAGGTTTCAGAAATTACAATAAAAATGCTTATAAAGTTAATCATGTCTCAGCCACTGCAGTCTGTCACGGTCTGCTAGCTACCTCACTGTGCTAAGTACTGTATTTACAACATCAACAGGGGTTTTGTGCTCTGGGATTGTCTATCAGGGGAAATGGCGAGTCCGCCTGTCACTGTATTCAGTGATGACATAATTCCTTTCCAAAGTCACACTTAATTTACACTGTGGAGGGAATACGTACCTACCTACAGTCAGTCTTTAGTTACACTTGCACTGCAGTGGCGGCCTGGGGATGGGATGGAGAATGAGTGTTAATCACAGGAGGAGGAGGTTATGGAGAGGGAAGACACAGAAGAACAGAGAGGAAAGACTGCAAATATTCTGACTGTTTACCAAGGAAATAATCATGTAAGACTAAACTGAACTGATAGATGTAATCATTCATGTGTGTACTGTACTGTATGTATGTATGTATGTATGTATGCACGAGGCAGATGACTACCTGACCGCCTCTATTACTTAACACACATGAAATAAATACATTTATGCTTTTCGCTGTGGATACTTGAGATTTGCTGACTGTTTGGATGCTATTCTTGTGCATGGCCACACACTGTATCATTCTTACATGGGATCAATTGCCTGTTAAAGATGGTATGATCTCCTGTTACCCATAATTAGATGTATGGATCGCTTCATGACCATTACTAAAGCCACAATGTGTCCATACAGTACATACAGCACCTTGGATGTCTTTTGGAGAAACTAGATGACAGGAAACTGTATCCTACGTCTTCTTGTCAGCTGTATGTAGGTCACGCAGACATATATGCGTCAGCTGTTGTCATTAAAGCTCCATTTAATATTTTATACTTCTCATACATATATGTAAATATTTATCATATGTACATACATACATACATACTGTACATGTCATGTATTATTTCTTTCATAAGGTAAAAATCTGGCTCATAAAGAGGAATATTTGCAGTATTGCAATGAGGCAATGTAGTCAGAAACACCGTGGAATTGTTACACACACTAGAACATGCATGACAATGTAGAACAAGTTTTACATATACTTATGAGTACAAGAGAACAATGACAAACAGGAGGACGGTGACAAGTGTTACCACATAGGACACGTTACACAGGAAAGTTAAGAGTTAAATTTATAGTTAGTATGTTTTATTTGGTTGGAGCCATTTCTACAGTCGAAATTGGCTATAACAGAAAACTTTGCGTGAGCACAGGCAGGAACAACAGATGTGTTGTGGTGGCCAGTATTATAAAACCTTATTCTTGATAAAATAATTCAAGAAACAATCTATCCTAATCGATATGATCATTATAAGAGTAGTAAATGTTAGGGTAAGCAAGGGTGGGATGAAATGTGGACGAAGAACAAATGCGCCCTGCTTAATATTACAGCTTGTTTATAAAAACACACATCCTCTCTAATGTATACTATCAAAACTGTGTTATATCGCAATGCAGAATTTCTGTTGATGAATGTTCAACAAAAATAATCCCTCTTTTGGGTCAAAATGTTCATTATTACGGGTTTGGTTGTATTTGGTAATGAATAATGAGCTTTTTTGCCAAATAAATCCTTGAGAATGTCCACCAGTGAGACTTGTGCCATTTTTATATTAATTAATTTCACTGTTTTGTTGGCAATTTCCTCTATCATTCCAATTAATTAGACAGATATTAGGTGATGGTAAAACTCAAAGGAGAACACAGGAAGAACATAGGGGAAGTCAAAACATCGAACAACAAAACAAAGTTGTACAAAACTCAAAGACATTAAGAAAAAAAACATCACCACAGACAACAGCAAAATATGTGAATTCAGAATAAAGATAACTTAATCCTATTGACACTGAAAAATAAAGCATTCACACTACAACACATGAACACAAATCTGTACAAAATCACATAATACACCACAAAAATACTTAATGAAAGATGTACACACCATGGTAGAAACAACAGCACAAAAACCCAAGAATTAAAAAAGAAAAACAACTTGCACACGCACTGTAACGAGATAGAGACACAGAGAGAGAGAGAGGCAGAAACAAACGAGACCCTTGAAGGTCTAGAGGAGTGATTGGAAGTGGGCAATCAAAGGGGTGATTGACCGTTTGACCTTGGTGAGACATGCATATCGCAGGAATCATAGGAAGTTAAATGGCCAACAATCAAAGAGAATAAAACTGAAAAGCTAATAAAATAAGTTGGCAAAGACATCTTATGCGTGTATCTACGAAATAAATCACAACTGAAGCGCACAATAATGAGTTTTAGACAGCATGAGAATCCCTCTTTAAAAACAAGAAGGAGAACAGGGGCATTCATAAGGAACCACCTATTCATTTACACATTTACGGAGCAAGAGGTGGGCTACACCCTGGATGGTATTTCACAGGGCTATCCAATACTTGAGAATCAGGTAATGGCAAGAAACAAATCAATGGCTGAACACATTAATACAGACTAACTAGGAAACAAGGACCATTGTAGATCCCCAAACTAAATGCATAAATTATAGTGTACAACTTTCCTGTAAGAAGCCTAAACCCTGAAGCATCATCGTAATGAACTCCTGATTTGCTTTAAAGAGGGATTTTTTTGTAGCACTTAAATTGCAGTTTATACATAAGAACCATTGAAACTGAAGCAATGTCAGGGACCTGTAAGTGAAGGGCTTGGACAGCTCAAAGCTTGCTTACCTTAGACAGCATGTAGCTTTTCAACCAAATCTGTCTTAGCATTTGTCTGTTTGGTCAGTAAGTGTGTGAGTGTTTCGGTCACCGAGTGCAGATTATAATCCTTTTTTTAAATTTTTATCCAGGTCTCCACAGTACAAATACAAAAAGGTCCTGAACTTTAAAACTATACTAGGCACTGAAAGCACAGATACATGGTCTAGGGAGTAGTATTTCAGATCCATTACACGCTCACAACACAGTATTTCATAAATAAGCATTATGATGACTGGCTTTTACGAAGTTGTAGTGAAACATTGCATGATTACAGTTCAAAATGATTTGCTTGTTTTTAGCGTGGCATGTTTCAAGAGGTACTATCCCTTGACCCAGATATCTCCACTGACCCCAGTGACCTTGGACCTTGGAAAGATGATCGTCGTACAGCACTGCGCACAGTGTCACAAGCGTGTGAAGCTTTCATGGCTGGCCAATTGATTTAACACGGATTACAGCATATGTACATGTAAGTCTGCACATCTTTAAGTCTGAAATGTATTTAGCATAAAAGGTTCAGGTAATGCCTGAAGAGTTTGAAAGTTTACCTGTGCACGAGTACATGTACATATATATTTATATACTACTGAAAATGGAGCGTATTTTCCAAGACAAAAGACAAAACCTTTCTAAATTATAGTGTTTTTGTTTGCCAAGGTGGAGGCCCATGGGGTAGGGAGGAACACGAATAAACACAGTAGAAGGGAAAAACAAAATTAAGCCACACACGACAGCACAAACACAACACTCAGACGGCTTTGAGAGGACAAAGACACAGTGTATAACATGTAAGAATGAAAAAGCCCACATACACACGCGTGATATGACACAACCTGAAGAGAGAGACAACAACAACACAGAGGCACATCAGACAACAACGTGACCCACTGTTCCCGTTCAATCTTCTGCAGTGTACGTTTTATTAGTTATTGACACAGGACACGACAACTGGGTTATTTTCAATTGAGCTGCTGGATGTATTTGCACATGTGCGCGCCCACGTGGACGCGCTCTTGCACTCATGAGTGTTTGCATGTTTTAAGCTCTCACACAGACACATACACACAAGTATACACATATTTGTGCACACTGCTGGGTGTATATCACAGTGCAATCCCATTTTCTTTCCAAAGTTTTCTTTTGTTTTTACATCTTGTACACGAGTTCACAAAGTTAGAATAGTTAGGATATTGGGCTGATGTTAGGTTTCACTGGATAAAATACCTCACAGATCAGATGATGTGCCCTAAAATGCTACCCGAACCTTAATATTCAGATTGAAGCATGACCTAAACTTAGCTCAACTGCTTGTATCAATCTGTTTAGTATTGACAGCACACCTTCCATACTTTCAGGCACAGAGAAGACTCCTCATGGGTGACACTTCAAACTCCACTGAACATGTAGACACAACACTGTGGAAATGGTGGTGTATCTGTGATTTGAAGTCATGCATAATGTGTGTAGCTGCATCTGTGTTTAAGTGGGTGCTGTACTTGTATAGCTGTAGTGGTTTGTGCAACTACAAAACATGCTATGTCAAGGAGAGCCAGATCAAAATGTATGTATGTTTTCAGTCAAAAGTTGACTACGGGCTCCTTAATTTTTTAACTTCTGTCAGTGTTACCTCTGGTCTATGGTTTGATCCAGGAGGAGGTGGAGTTTGCATTGAGGTCCTGCTGTAACAGAGACCCTTCCATCTTATACCAGTCCTCAGTCAGAGGAGTCTGGGCTGGGTGACAGGGCTGCTGCCTCTAGTTTGTTGTCAACAGGGGGTGTTGAAAGTTTGGAGGAGTATAAGGGAGTGTTTTGGTGCAGGTTGGCGGCAGTGGTGGTGGTTGGATTGCAGTAGTTAAATGAATCAAGGTGTCAGGTTTTCATTAGCATGAAGATAATGCACATCGGGTAAAAAAAATAGTGCGGAGGGGAGGGGATTATATTGTAGTACAAAGGAAAAGAGGGGGAGGGAGCATGAAGGCATGGGATAAAAGATGAAGGCAGAGGGTGTTAGAAGGGAAAATGTATGGCAGGTTAGGAAGGGCAAGTCATCACAGGAAGAGAGGAAGGGTAGGGGGAGGGTGTCAGGCCAAAATAATAAGGAGGGTGCAAGAGGCAAGAGAGAGAGAAACAGAGAGAGAGAAACAGAAGTGACGAGAAGTAAATTAATGCATGGTCAACTGTCGAGTCCAGAAGACAGAGAAAGACAGAGATTGTTTATGAGCATGAATGAATGTGACATTATGGGACACAGAACAAAATTTACAGACACCGTGGAAAGATGGAAGAGAAAGAAAAAAGGAGAGAAGAAGAGGGACAGAAAATCTTGTTTGACAGTAGAAATAATAAAAATATGATACCAAGCGGTGATGGAAACACAGAGAACATGAATGTGAAGAGGTGGAAACAAACAGAGCAGAGCAGAGCAGAGCAGAAGAAATGTGTATGCATGTGTTGTAACTGTATGAATGTATACATGTGTGTATGTTTCGTTGCTAGCTGTGATTGGAGCTGCAGTTGTGGCTTTCAGTATCAGTGTTTTCTGTGTTCTCTCTCAACCAAACCACCTTTCCTAAATGTTTGGATCTACATACAGTACCCTATGTGTACTTATCTGCATCAGCTGCACACTGGACGTGTATAATATACATGTTCACAGTATGTTACGCTTGGCGTCTTGCTGTGTGGATCTGTTTACATAAGATGCTGTTTACATAAAATGCATGTTTATGTATCCGTCTCCTGGTGTGAAACGTACCTTTCCGCACATTCCCATCTGTGGCACGAAATTCCCTGGTGTTGAGCAGGAAGCAGGCGCGGTCCTGCTGGTAACGTTCCCGGGTAGGCCCCCGCCCAATAGGGCTCCTCTCGTCTGGGCTCAGCACCTGGTCGATGGTGGGGCAGTCCTCGTTAGCCAGGGCAGCTGAGGCTGCATCACCATTCTGCTTGGAATCTAGAGGGAAGGTGGGGGCAAAGCAAAGGAAGAAAGGAAACAACATACAGGAGAGTTATGAAGAAACTGCAGAGAAGAGCATCTTCTTTATCAGAAGTGCTTTCAGAAGTTGATGCACATTCTTTTATTTTATTGATCAAATGGGAGAAATCATAGCAATTGATCCCCCATTTCAGATGTTAATCTGAGTTTGTCTGTTAATAGTCAAAGTAGAATAGCAAATATGATTGTTACTGGAAAATTCTGATATTGCAAAATAATGTGCATTAATATAAACTTTATACTAAATACCACATATTAGTGCTGAAATAAGGTGTTAAATAATGTATTAACTGATCTGCGCAGTGCACAAATTAATTTAAAAATTAAAGTTTTGTTTGGCCATAAATCAGATAAAAATAAAAAAGTTGTACGCCCCATTAGCCTCTGAGAACTTCTCTGATAACTAATTTTTCTTTTTTAAATGTACGAAGTATATCGTCTAGACATTGGTAAACTGTGAAGTCAGATGACTACTCTGTAATGTCGAGTGGCAACTAATGTTCATTAATGATTAGGAATGACTGCTGTAGTGGCGCCACACATTCGCTGAGGCATTATGTTAAAATATGTTACTAAGCGAATGTGTTGCTCTGTGTTGTGTTGGAGCATGTGGTGATGATACTGCAGAGCAGTTTTGGAGCCAGTTGTCAATTTTTGACTAATATAACTTACTGCTAAAAGATCTACAGACACAACCTGCAAGAAACCCTTTTAGACTGGAAGAAAGCCAAGCAGACAGGATGTAGTGCGAGAGAGAGATATTTTCTGGCTCACTGATGACTAAGGCAGTAAAGTAATGCATTAAAGGTGCATTATTTCTGCATGTGACTGACGCCAAATGCTGCTGCATGTTAAGAGCAAACTGCTCTTTGGAGTCAGCCCAAATTGTGATGCATTAAGCTGTTTTAATAGATAATTGAGTTCAATTTCCTTCCATGGTGTTTGTTTTTCACTGACAGATGGGTGCCCTAAGGCAACTTTGGACCTACCAGTTGATCATAAATTACACATGAGTTCTGATGGGCTAGTGATTTCTCCAGGGTGGATCCAGAATCAGCTATGCATCACTTCTTGATAGCACTCCCACTTCTGTCTCTTGACTTTGGCACTCTAATCCTTCACCGGACCTCTGAAATCATCACTGTGCATTCCTAAAACTGCCATTAGTAAACAGTCTTACTTCCCAGAAGCATGCTGGTCAGTTTACTTTGATTGTAAAACTGCAAACCATACATACATACATCTTGTGTTTGTTTTTCAGCTGTCAAAAGAATCAACATGGGAAAAAAAAACTAATATCTCACCTCTGTTAATCTCTATAATTTCTTCTTGGGCGAGAGGACAGTCACCCCCTATGCCTCCAGACCCCATTACTCCACCCAGGACATTTCCCAAAAGCCTTTGTGGTGATGCGGTAGCCATAGCCAGGGCATCTGGCTTGCAGTAGTTGGGGGACCCTGGTTGAGGTGCTCGGGGGATATGTTTGTTCTTCTTTTTGGGCAGCTTTTGTTTGGCCATGGCCAGAGAGTAGTACATGCCAAAGTTGTTGACAATTACAGGTACAGGCATAGCAATGGTCAGCACACCAGCCAAGGCACACAGCGCACCCACCAGCATCCCTGACCACGTCTCTGGGTACATATCTCCATAGCCCAGGGTGGTCATGGTGACAACGGCCCACCAAAATCCAATGGGAATGTTCTTGAAGTTGGTGTGGGCACTAGCTGTTGGGTCATCTGGGTCGGCACCAATTCGTTCAGCATAGTAGATCATAGTGGCAAAGATGAGGACACCAAGAGCCAAGAATATGATGAGCAAGAGGAATTCATTGGTGCTGGCACGAAGGGTGTGGCCGAGGACACGAAGACCCACAAAGTGGCGGGTCAGCTTGAAGATTCGGAGGATACGCACAAATCGGACAACACGGAGGAACCCCAGGACATCCTTGGCAGCTTTGGAGGAGAGACCACTCAGGCCCACCTCCAGATAGAAGGGCAGGATGGCGACAAAGTCGATGATGTTGAGGGTGCTTTTGAAGAACTCCAACTTGTCTGGGCAGAAGGTGACTCGCAGCAGGACCTCAATGGTGAACCAAATGACGACACGCTCCACATACGTCAACCAGCTGTCAGTCACCACCTCGTATACAATCTCCTCATGGGTCATGTTGCCCACCGTGACGATCTCTGTCTTGTTGATGATGGTGTTGAAGGCCTCATGCGTCTCCATGCAGAAAGTGGAGATGGAGATGAGGATGAAGAATAGGGAGCCAAATGCCACATACTGGAAGAAAGGAAGAAACCAGCAGACAACAGAAAAGAAAGATAGAAAGAGAAAGCAGAAACAGAAAGTGAGGAAAGGAGAGTCAGTTGCAAATCAATTAAACTCAGTAGGGCAAAGAGAACATGGAAAAAAAAACATAAATAAAAACAACTGGTAAAGTTTGAAACTTTAGGACAAAAAACAACTGGTATATGTGTGACCTGACTACACGTGCAAGTGCTACATATGGAAACTGGCCTATTACATGGAAGACCACTACTCACTACATTTTACTGTGATGGTCATCTGCATTGGGTTCATGCAAAATGTTGGACAGATTCTGAAATTGGCCAATGGATTTTTCACCCAAATTTGACGAAAAGTAATACCTATTGTAACGGACTAGAGGGCAAGTGGATCTGCCCTGAAGAAGCGACCAAAGTCCAGAGATAACCAGAATCATTAAACCAATCAAATTATATATGACAGTCATAAATGACTGTGAACAATTAACCCATCATTACATCATCACATAAATTTGTCTGCTTGAGTTGTCCGTTAAAATTATCCTTTACTTAAAATTAGAGAGAAGAGATTTTCTGGATTTTTTTTTATTGTTTTTATACCCGCTCCCTGGACTTTTTTTGCTTAGTAGCAAAGTTTTCAAAATGTAAGCAAAGTTAGCAAAATGAAGGCTGTATATGGATTAACCGCACAAAGACCACCACTTTGAACCACTTTTACTAGATTAGATGCATCTGAGTTCCTAAAACCTGCTAGATAATTTCACAAATATAAGTTCCCTGTTTATACAAGTAGGCATAAATACATTTGTGTGAAAAATATCAAGTGTGTTGTCCTTTGAAGTGAACTAGAGATTTACCTGTAACTATACAGCTTTAGCTACCTTTGTGGAAGTACTGTTGTGGCATTTGCCTCTATCCTCTTCCACATCTTGGGAGTATTGTATTATTAGTCACCTTTGGCATCCTCTCTGTACTTCAGTGTCTTACAGCGCCACATTTGCTTGTTCACTTACAAAACTTTGTCCTAGGGGGGAGAATTTCCCAGACAGAAAGGGAAACAATCTCAATGAGTTTGCTATTTGTTTTTCATCACTCAAAAGCAATTTCCTTAACTTTGGTCATCTGTGTGATCTGTAAGCTTACTGTCTATATGTACTCAAGCTTCTTATTCTACTGTAGCCCATTCAATTGTCACTGAATCAATTACAGTAGCGTGATAACACCAGTGTGCGTGTGTGTCTGCAGGTATGTGTGTGTTTGTGCGTGTAGGTACTGCACAATCTTTCCCTGTTGTGGTCCATTCCTACAAGCCCTGCAGTGTATTTATAGATGCAGTATACTTTGTGCTTTATCAAATAAATAATAAAACACAGACATGGCCTGAAGAGCAAAGAGAAAGGTAATTCATACTTGAGTGGAGCCCATATATATAAGAAGCCTGAGTGCCCTGAGTGTATTGTGCGTGTGACTGCGTGTTTTCGACATTATGCACTTATGCAATAATAAGAGCAACATACTTATAAGAGCCAGCGTTATAACTCAGCAAATGGAGGAACCAGTTCCAGTTATTTTTCTCACTTCTCTCCCAGCTTTTTGTTTTTATTGGGATTTGGATGAGAGCCTACACATATTTTCTCCAAGCGTCTTCATGACACAAACAGACTAAGGACAAGACTTAAGACTCGGAGCCACTGTATTTTTTAAGGAGATTAGCTGGCGAGCATTTAGCCGATGAAGTGACCTTCCAGGAAAGTCAGCAATGTAGTATAAGTCGATGTCCAATCTGTATGTTAAGCTGTTGCATTGGTAATGATGGTTATGTTCGCAGGCTACTTTGCTTTAAAGAAACTCACAGAAGCAGTAGGTGCAGTGCGAAATGCACTTTTGCATCAATCATGATGTTTTTTAAGGAGAAACTGTTATTGTTTGACTATCTAGGCTTCTTACAGGTTACAGGATCTTCTATAATTCTCACAACACTTTACCCAACCCAACTCTCTCCGGTCTTTTTTCCTCTTCCTCTCCCTCTCCATCTCTTCTCCCTACCTCTTTCCTCCTCTGCTATGTTTCTCGCTAGTCGGTGTCTGACCTACTTTCTCAGATTGCTGCAGTGCTCTCCCCTCTGTATCGTGAAAACACACACATGCATAGTGAGGTTCTCAATCACCCTCCTACCTCTACCCCGTACCAGCCCCTGTCCCTGGGAAGCAGGATAGCACCAGCGGGACCCGCTCAGGACTCTCCTCATTGGCTGAGCACCAGAAAACCTTCACATCGACAAATCAGGCCAACAAGGAGAGTTTTGCCCGAAGTGTTACACACTTATATTTTTATGTTACTGCTTCCATTATTCCTCACAATGACATAAATTATGTAAGTGATGTAATAACAGTTAGACTGAGGAGATGAACAGCATTGGTACTTGTAGAAAGTAAGAGGCTGAAATGTGTGAGTAAATTTATTTTTTCTGCTGCAGTGCTTTTAGACCTGACGAATGCTGCCTTTACACATGTACAAACACACAGCTACACAACAGAAAATAGGGGCAGTAACATATCATCTATGTAGGCTACACAGGTGGAGACAGAGGAGGGGGCAGACAGGTGGGAGGAGGACCAGATGACGTGGATCCATGCATAGAGGAGCACAAAAGGAAAAGTTAAAGCAATCCAGAAGAAAGGACAGAGCATGATAAAAGTCAGAGAAGGTGAGGGCTAAGCGCTAAAATAGTGAGCGTGATTCAAACACTGGAGGAAAGTAATAAATGATGAGAGTAAAAGTAGGAAGAGGCCTTAGCCATGAACTTCTGTCAACCATGACTTCTGTCAACCAGAGGGACAGAGAGTTACATATTAAAACACAGGAGATCTAAACGAATGAGTCAAGGTGTACGAAAATGTCAAAAACAACAATCTAATGGCACTAAACCTTCTATATACAGATTCTTAACTTTTTAGAAACACATTTAAATGTATGTATGTATTTAGGTGTGGCCTGAGGAGCCTTTAAATAAACAAATATGAGGTCCCTAGACAGAAGAGGTTGCAGGTGACATAATGGTCCATATTTTTATCTAATGTTTAAAACATTCTGCTTTGCTAAATGTATCTGCTGAAGAGTTAGCGCGCTAAAAAAAAAGCTGCCAAAAACAAGTTTTATTTAGGCTGAGGTGACATTGTAACACTGTCAAAATAATGTTTATGTTTATGTTCATAACGCACTGAAAAATATAAAATAAATAGCGGGTGAGTTTAAACTAAGTCCCACGCATGTACCCAAAAGTTGTTTTGTTTCCTGCTGCATGTAAAAACTGTAAGATCATCTTGTACTTGCTCTTGCTCGGTAATACAAATTAAAATGAAAATAGAAATCAGTTGATATATGCAGCTCAGAATGGAAAAGATAAACAAATAAAACATGACGGTGTTGATCAGATTTTATCCAAACCCATTGTATCACTTTTCGCTCAGACATTCCTGAATTAACATACTCCCACACCAAAACAATATTTTCTTTTCTTGTCTCATGGGTACAGTATGAATCCAGCGAAGGCACTCTGAGATTTGTGATTCACCTGCAAAGCCTCCTGATTTGCACATTCGCCCTCTTTCTCTAAATGAAACTTTGGTGTCGGGATGGGAAATCTTATACACACAGAGGAAATAACACATTTGTGCTTCAATCTCAAAACCTGAGGCTGAAATGCAAACCTGTGAGGAGACACGCACCAGTGACAACTCAACCTATTCAATGAAAATCAAAAATATATGGCGGCCTGAGAATAAATGAACACTGGGTGGCACTTAACATTAACATGCTAAGTGCAGCTTTAACCTATTCTACTGTGCTGTAATTAATTGAACCATGCTATAGTTAAAAGCCACAGTACGATATTGGTGCTGATGAAACAAAGGCTCATTCATGGTTTCAGTAATTAAATCATACAGTATTTCAAGATGGCAGAGCACAGTGGATTACACTGTAGATCTGAACATCTAATCAATATTGATCAATTCATCACAGCAGCCAGTCCTTTTTAAATATGCAGCCGCATGTCAAGCAGAGATCTGTCGTGTGTGTGAGGAGTGATAGAGAAGCACTCCCACTGCTGGAACATGTACTTAAAGCTATTCATCAAATCTGCATGTAGCGCACAGGTGAGTCTGTGTATATACTATAAGTGCGTGCGTATACATGTGTTGGTGTAAGTGCCTGGCACAAGTGTTTTTTGTGTGTGTGTGTGTGTGTGTGTGGACATGACTCACAATGTGGGAGAGACAAACAGCCTATGGGCACAGGAGGTGTGTGCATGTGTGTGTGTGTGCACACTCGTTGATCGCAGACAGCGAGTGGTAATGTAGCTACATGAGCACTGCATTGAGGTGATGGAGAGGGATGAGGGAAGAGACAGAGGGAAAGAAAGAGGTGGAGGAAGATGATAAAAGGAGGAGTAGCAATCTGTCACCTCACACTTATTTATCTCCTCGGGCACTTTGTCTCTGCTCCATCCCTCTCCTCACTGCAACACGGAGGTATGTATGTATGTGTGTGTGTTCTGGTCAGAACAGTCATGTTAACACTCTGAATATACAATTCAGAGGCACACTGTAATATTGGCGTGAAGCTTAATGTGTTGAATTCCCAACAGTAAAGCTACCGTGTGTGACACCTGCAGTCCAATGACCTTCAAGGCCCAATAGAGTCTCCCTCGCTCTCCAGACTCTGAAATTAGATTTGGAAAGATCATCAACATAAATTTAAAAGAGCAGGAGTCAGAGATGGGGAGAGAGAAACAAACGAGAAAGAGCCTTTGAGAGAGAGAGAGCAACTGTGAAAGGAAGTTGATGATAGAGAGCGTTGATTGTGTTTTCGATGGATGAATGAATGAAGAAGAGAGAGTGAAGGAATGGAGGGAAGGGAGATGAAAAGATGAGTGGAGGAGAGTAGACTGACGTGAATCTCGCCAATCAAGGGAGAGAGCAGGGCATCGGAGAGTGAGAGTGCAATAAAGAGATGGAGAAGAAGAAAGGAGGAGGTGTTGGGAGAGCATGAATGTGCGATATAACCAAGGAGAGATTGTCGGCGCTGATATTAGCCCTACAGGCGTTTTTGCATGCACGCGGTGCGCTGCGCTCTTCCTTAAAGGGACCCTAGTGGCGCTGTGTTTACTGCGGCACCATCCAGAAGAGCTTTATCATTACAGTATTACCACAGCCGTGCCTGGCTCTCTGTCACCATGACAACCACTGCGTTAGCCTCTGCTTTCAGGCACCAAGGACAGGACTAAGCCAAATACTGCTCCTTTAGCTGGCGTAAAGGGCTGAGTGTAAGAGGAGCGAGATTGTGATCGTTCAGTTTGGCTGATTGCTCAATGAAAGATTAACCTTTCTGAGGTGGAGGGTGAGTGACCTTGACAGAGATATAAAGACAAACAAAGGATTGTGCTTTTTATTAACAGTGCTTTTGTTCCATGTGTACTAATGGTGATGTTTGATCAGCATTAGTATGACGAACAGCGCCAGTAAGACAGAAGGATGTGGAGTCTTTTCCAGAGGGCAAAGCAAATGGGCGACCACTGCTGCAGAGTCAGCAATGATAAGAAGACATTGAAGGATGATCTGAAATCTGCACATGAATGAGTCATGAAAAATGAACATTTAAACGATGTGAAATACAGAACGTTCTCATGAAGGGCAACCCGAGCAATGGTTCAGACTTGGATCGGGTGATTAATCTATTATCTTAGGTGAATGGCTATGGCCATCACTCAAAGACTACCAAAGTAGCCACTTAGCGTGCAGTGTGAGTATAACCTTGGGTGGGTTACAGGAATAGCCTTCACTTGTACCATCATCATCACTGTTGTCATCATCGCGCCATATTCTGAGAAATGCTGCAGAGTAATTGAAGGTTTTGCTACTTTAGGCTGATATTAGAATGGAAAAACATCCTAAACCTCAACTAAACAGTCAGATACTCTTGAACAAGACAAAGAGAACGACTAAAATGTCAAAAGAGAGAGAGTTCCCTTCCTTCAGGGACATGGCGTGTGAAATGGACAAGCAGTAAAACTGAGTGGAAAGACAGAGAGAGAGAGAGGGAGAGTACAGAAGAGATGTCCTTTTCCAGTGTTGCATTTTTTTCTAAACGTTGAATTATAAATTACTTTAGTGGCTTTTAGCCGTTTATGACCCTCAACCTCAAGGCTTCCTCATGTTCCTCAAGTTATGCTGTCGTGGTCCATGAAATGTGTCCAAGAATGTTAAGCACATTTTACACTATTCAGACCAGTCCAGTCCACTAAATACAGCTCATACCACGTGGAAAGCAACTGACTGCATTTCAGTTTGGGGCTGCAATGATCTATCTATTCTATTGAATAATCATGTTAATTCAAGCCAAATGTTAATTAAGAGACCAAAGATCATTCTAAATTGTTGATGTTAAAGCAGCTGCAACCAATAGTTTCATTTTAGCAATGGATTACATGACCACTTGTACGTGAAAGTGGTTCACTTAAAGTGCACAGAGAATCATTATCTCACTCTACAGTTCCAGTAAGCTTGCAAGAGCATTTTAGTGTCCTTCAGCCCCTTGTTTTGTTTTCTTTCGCATTCGCGTAGTTTATAGATAATGAGAGCTACTTTGGTTGTATGTTCTACCCTGCACCCAACAACAAGAGGCAAAGTTTGGGATTGACTGGGAGCATTTAACAGCTAAAACGTCAGATATTTTCCTGAAAACGATTTTCTTACATCAACTTTGAAGCTAATAGCGTTGTGTTGGCAGGTTGTTGATGTTGTTGCAGATTTAAAGATATTCAATTTACAATGATATGCGATATAATAACATAACCAAAAGCATTTAAATTTGAGCTGTTATCAACAAATGTTTGTAATTTCACTGTTTAGGTCATTTATCAAATCACTGAGTGACCATTTTAGGGTTACATCAACCTCAACAACTTCCTCTTTGTACTGCAATAAGAGATTTTGATTGTGATCGTCTAGATTTCAAGGTGCACTGATCTAGTTATTTCAAAGAGGGGATCCATGACAGCTGATAATAACAGACTGAAAACAATATCAGAGGAGATATCACATTCATGTGACCCTTTATTCCCCTCTTTCTGTCCCACAGGAACTACAGCCCTGTCTCATCTCAAGGGAAATGCAATCGACTCAGGTAGAGGACATTGGTGTCCGAGCAGGACAGGCAGTTAAAGCAGAAGATTGTGAGCCCCCATTAGGAGTCACCCAACACGGGACACTGCGGGATAATGAAGGGCAGGAGAGGTGAGGCGTGGTAAGAGGGTGGGACTGGAGAAAGAAGATGAGGTGACAGGCAGAGAGGAGGGATGTAACATGATGGTTGCATGTGTTGCGTGACTGCATATGCACAAAATGGGAATCTCACGTGTGCACTGGACTTATCAAACACCTGGGTGCAGGACAAGCACGATGGAGATGGTGCTGAACTTAGATACGCTTCTGCTCTGGTTAATCTTTGCGTATGCTTTATTTTTTTGAGAGTTAGAAACACTGACTCTTGGAGGTCAGTGCTCTTGGAAGGAATCCTGGTAAAAATTTCAATCGCAACACAGACTTGTGTTTCAGACATTCCCTGAATGACTCAACTCCTTGACATACTACAGTTGAATCAGTAAGCTCTCCTACACAGACACACACGGCTCTCCAGTCGACACGTCACAGTGTCGTATCAGCTCTGCAGCCTTCAGGTTCCCTCTGTTGAATTCCCCACTGCAGTCCTGTCAAACATTTCTGAACACAAACAAATACCGTGTGGATGTGAGTCAACTGTACATGCACCCGTTCCCTCTTATCTGTTTTGTATTCGCGCCAGATTACTGCAGCATAACTATGTGCATTTGTCCTTGTGACGCAGCCCCCCTCTTTCTCAGCCGGTCCTCCCTTTTTTCTCCCTTCCTCACCCCTTTCTCCATCTATTCCTCTCCTGTCCTGCTTGTATTGTTTCAGACACGTAAAGCAAGTTTGGCAAAGCTGTCCCCGTTTTAAAAGCTGTGATGACCGACTGCCTTCATGCCTCAATCCTCCTCATGTTCTAAATGCCATCCGTCTTTTCTTGCTTTGCCTTTGTCCATCTGAGCTCGAGTCACCGACTATAATCTACCCTAAATGGCTCCATCATATCGTGAAAATTGAACGACAACCTTTTTAATAAACTAAAATAAGGCAATATTGAAAATTTTAAGAGAATATCCTGATCGCAACGTTCCACCACAGGAAATTCTGATACATTTCCATTGAAATCCACTCCCGAATCTGACTGTTACACACTTCTCTACATCACGTTTCCATTTAAAGTAGTCATTCGCTCTGCCTCCACTCCGCTGCCACTTGGACAGGAGGGACAATCACAAGGAAACAGATGGTCACACAGGAATGACGCCCTCCAATGTCATTTTCCAAGGGAATGAGCAGGGATACAGTTTGACTGTTTAAGTGCCACAGGGTAACGACACGTGACCGACCATGCATAGATGCTCACCAAACTGTGAGATGCTTAAACAACAACATGGTAGCCATCAGCAGGTTAGCTGTGTGTGAGTACAAATCAGCGATCATTAGCACAGTGGATAATCAATTAACTCTTTATGCAAATATACCAAAACAATTGGTTCTGGCAGCTTCTCATATGTGCATATTTGCTGGTTTTCATAGACTTCTGTGCTAGTAAGTTACATTTCTGTGGGTTCTGGCCTTTTGGTCAAACAAAACGAGACATTTTTTATTATTTTATTTCATTAAAACTAAACAGGTAATCATGAAATTTGTCATTAGTGGAGCTAAAGCAATTAGTTCTTTGTGTTATGTGATAGCGAACTGCTCATTTTTCTGTTTGAATTGTTTGACAGACAAAACATGCAATTCCATGACGTCACGTTGGTGTTTTTTTCTGAAATTTAGATCAAATGATGAAATGATTATTAATCAAGAAAAATAATCAGCAGATTAATTGTTAGTTGCAGCTCCAGTCAAATGAGGTGGGTGCTCGTAAATAAAGTTTTTGCTTTTCTAACGTGACTTTTTATTTCAGCCACCGTTATTCTATTTAATTGTATGATTTTAATCAAAAAACAATCGATTGGTCGATTAACAGAAAGAAAGAAATAATTCAAGTAATTCATTAAGCAAAAATAATTCTGGTACTAATGTCTCAAAGGTTATTGATTTATTTAGTAATTTAGCATAGAATAATCAACAGAATGATTAATAATAAAAATATCTTAGTTTTCAGCTCTAAAAATTATAACGGCTTGAAAAGATTGTTTGCAATGTCAATTGTCAGCTGATTAACTCGCAGTTTGTCAGTCCGTGTGTTTGTTAAACACATGTATTTGGGACATTCACATGTGCGAAAGTGATCTGCAGGGTTACATGTGGAGGCGTGTCAAAATGAAGTGATTTATGTGTGTGCTGTAAATGTGAGCGCTCAGCATAATGGTTTATGGGCAGCTATACTTACAGAGTACGGACCAGTGTGTAAAGGTGAGTGTACTGAGAGTGATTTATGGTCAGCCAGGTGTTTGAGGAGGTCAAATGTAAGATGCATGTTGTAATGGAAGTGGGTAAATGTGTGTACCATATTAAGTCTTTAGTTACAATACATGCTGGATATTGCTCATGAATAATTGACTATCTTGATGCAGTGAAAGGACTTTTGATTCAGTATGACCGTTTTTTTCTCTGTCAGTATTTGCACACAATGTTTTGTTTACATATACATGTGCTTATGTGCATGGCGGTCTGTGTGGTAGTACACAATACACTACACTGCTCTCTTGTGTGATTTGACAAGATTTGCCCCATTTAGAGAATTCAGACTCCCACCATTGTAATCGGCTCTGGCACCATGCAAGCTCTTAACCATGCCAGTGTCCTGAATCATTTTGATCCCAGAGCATAAGAGCAAACTGTCCAGGGTTTACCACAAGGTCCAACTAATTGACTGTCCATACGGTGGAGTGGAGCACTGATTCAGCACTTAACCAGCATGTCTAAATGGACTGAGGCAGGAGGAGGAGGAAGATGCCTGAGAAGGACATAGAGAAGGATGTTAAAGGCTTTTGTCTGAAATGTAATGTGATACTTCAAGCAATAGGTTGACATTTTGGAAAATCTGCTTATTCGCTTTCCTGCAAAGAGTTAAATGGAAAGATCGATAACACTCTCATGTCTGTACGGTAAATATGAAGCTGGCTTGGTTTAGCTGGCAGATAGCTTAGCTCTGCTCAAAGATATCAAAGGGTGCCTACCAGCATCTCTAAACCTTGCTAAATTAACACGTTACATCTCTTTTGTTTCATCTGTAAAAGAAAAAAGTAGCATAAGGATTTTTCCATATCACATGCCGAAATATTTATTAACTATGAGTAGTTGCCAGGCAACCAGGAGACTCCATGAAGTTACTAGTCCTAGCGAAGAGATGGTCCGCACATGACCTCTTTAAAATGATGAATTCTTGTTCTTACATTTCAGTTTTTGAGCTAGGCTAGCCATTTCCATCTGTTTTCAGTCTTTGTGCTAAGCTATGCTAAATTGGCCACTTGCTGTAGATACGTATTTACTGTGCCAACGTGAAAGTTGTCTCAATTTTCACATCTTACTCAGAATGAAAGCAAATATGCATATTTCGCAAATGCTGAATTATTAATTTAATAGTAATATAGATGGATCAATCTGAACAGGCTCTCTGTTTGTTTTGGGTTTTATTTTATCCACCACAGACTTTTTGAAACACAGCAGCAGGCCAGAAACAACCAGAAGACTTCAACTAAAGCTAAAACTAAGATAAAAATGTATGTATTTACAATAAATAAATATATGTATTGTGCTGATACTAATAAAAAGTCCAAATCAAACACTGCAGTTGTTCTGTTTTTACCTTTTTAAACTGCCTTTCACTTACTTAACACACAGATCGTGTCTCTGTCCTTGTTATGAGACATCAAGCATCTATCCAGTAAAGTATCACCAACAGACAGCACTCAAGTTACACAGCATCGAACAGAGAGACTGTGACTTCCGAGGATATGATCACAACACGAGAAGGCCTGCGGTACAAAACCTTGTCAGGGAAAATTGAAACAGAACACGATACATTTACCAATTGCAGGCATGGGGAAAGTCAGGTTGACTAATTATCACGCCCCTGCCAGCAGCTACTGCTCGAGGAAAACAGTTTACCTTAATAAACTTAGAATAACTCCCTCCATCCTTTTTCTCTGTCAAGACAGGTTTGGTTTGGTTACAGGCATAGCTTGCAAGCTGA
>JAAROE010000313.1:0-39196 GCA_036365135.1 Miichthys miiuy | reverse complement strand
TCTTATCATTTTTAGAACTTCAACCTTGCATTATGATCTTTGATTCAAAGTAGTTTGGATAGGTTTTGTACTTTAAATCATAATTATGAGCTAAATAAATTATATGTTCTGTATTTGAAATAAATTCTTAATTTGATTCCTAAAATCAGGTCACTGCTCAGTTCAACTTCTGATAGCTTCGTTTGGAAATGTTGTATGTTGTATACGGACCGAAGCTTCAGTAGTGTGCTCTCAAAGCTTTCTTAAAAGACCAGTGTGTAGAATTTAGTGGAATCTTGTGGAGTAGCTGTTGCAGATTGCAATACTCGTGTTTCACCCTCCATGGAAGAGGGACGCAGCATCGGTAGATATAAAAGACTCATTCTAAGGTAACAAAAACATGACAATTATGTTCAGGTGATTATACACTAATCAAAACATAGTTCTGCATATTAAATTCCATTATTACAATCCCACACACTGGTTTTTAAAAATATTTTCATATCTACTTCTACATCCACTGACATCTATAAATACTAAAGCAGTTGCTTTTGAAATAACAACACATTTTTTTATCCTTTAAAAGTCTTTGAATTTCTTCAAAGTAATTTTGAAATGGCCTGCCTCACTGAAAACCAGCTTAATCTCTCTTAAAATTGAACACTCTTAATTCATTGTAGTTCATTAAATATTCAGAGGCACAGAGAGGTGACGACTTTGATGTTTTCTTTATTATAAAGAAGGCACAGCATGTCATAATAGTAAAAAAAGGCTGCCTGGTAGTGCCTATTAAAAAAAGCTAGCTTTTAAATTAATGTGATCAGTCTTTACTTGAGGTTTCCATGCTAAATCAACATCTAACATTTACACAAATCAGAGTGTGTTTCAGGAAGGGGAAAGTCAGGCATCAGGGGGAATGGTATCAGAGAGGATCATGGGAGAGCCGAGCTGCAACTCCTGCTGCAGTGACTCCAGATCAGCTGGCGTCATGCGGTGAACCTCGCTCCAATCAGATAAGAGGGAGGCGGAGAGAGGGGCTGAATCGTAACTGATGGAGGAGAAGAAAAGTATAGAAAGCATTCAGAGTGACTTCTTTATTATCAAAAATACTTAGAACAAAACAGAGTGCCACCAGTAAAAGTCAAAACTGTCCACTGAAAACTACATGTACGTATGTTTGCAGTCCCCTTCAACTCAAATGTGTTCTGCTTCATGTTATTTCCCTCGGATGTTCGACCTTCACTGTGTAGATTATTGATAGAGGCTGTTTTAACATTCATCTGCTGAAACGGGAACATTAAATCTAAAAAACAAATGCTGAGCATGGACTTCAGTGAAGTAGGAAATATTTGTGTCAAGTAGTTACATTTTTGTTTTTCTTTTCTTTTCTTTTTTTGTAGTTTTAAATGAACAAGCCATTTAGGGTGTAGCCTATTGTGGAAGGAACTGTTGACATGAACAAATACCATCGAAGGAAAACATTAACAAACGCTAATCACACTATAATTAAAGAATGACAGATCCAGTATTTCCACTTGCTTACACGTGACTCCTGTAACTTGATTCTGATTTGTTTTGGGTCAACTGTAAAGCTATGTTGACACGACTAGAGAATGATTTTAAACTTTATACAGTTTTGTCAGAGAAAGTACTAGTTTCTGATTTTGAACATTAAAAAAGTGTTCTGTATCACATTGTTGAGACTGTTAAACTAAATCGAGCTAAAACAATTAACAGTAACTGATTGACAATCTGCAACTATTTGATAAACGACTGATTCAGGGTTTTAGTCAATTTTCAAGAAACAATGCCATAATTTCACTGATGCTAGCTTCTTAAATTTGACAATTGCATTCTTTTGTGTGTCATGATAAACTGGATATAATTTGGTTTGGGGCTTTTGGTCAGACACAGCACATTTGAATCTTTTAACTTTGGGTAATTGTGATGGGCATTTTTTGCTGAAATGAAAATAATCGTGTATTGCAGTCCTAAAGCTAAATACTCTTTGGTATTTGGGCATTGGTAGATGACCATGGTATAACTGTAATAAAGCACTTGCATCACATTGTATCTTGATGTAAATATGCCTTGCAATCATGACAAGCAGGAATCTGGTACTAAAAAGACTGCTGTAGCAACGTATTAGCTACAACCGGAATGGACAAGAATTCATTAATTTTCATTTTTGCCCCACATCACACCTGGCATGTGAGCACTTGAAAACATGTGAACCTGTTTTCTTTGAGTTAACTATTTCTGCTGCATCCATCACGATGATGAATCTGGTGTGAAAACATCACACGAGACAGCAGTTGTACGAGGTTGAATAAAAATTTCAGAGCCACGTTTGCCTAAACAACAACAACCAGATATACACAGATAACAGTCTGATATAAATGGGTGGTTTTTGTTTTTTTCCCAGACATCAGATACTGGATTTGTTTTAAACCGAGCTCACGCTGTTTTAAACCTTACCTGTCTCGGTCACAGTGTTGCAGGTCTGTGAGAGACTGGTTGAGAAGGTCATCCAGGTCAAAGCCCACGCCGTACCCAGCCCCGCTGCCTTTAGGGGTGACTGAGAACACAGGGGGTAAAACATCCTCTACCTGACAACAGAAAAGGGGTAAACATTGGGTCATCTGAACTTTGTATTCTTAAGATCAGTTCAAGGCAAGCAGAAGATTGTGACATTTAAGTCTAATATACAGTATATGTATTGCAAAAGCAATAAAATATTTCAAAACAGAAGAAACCCGAGGCACACCTGGGACTTTGAGAGCTGCAGTGTTACTGTATGGATGTCAGGGGCAATGGACGGCCCTTGCTGTCCAGTATCTGTGAATCCTAAGCTGGGATGAGGTTGTGAAGGGACCCTAAAGCCCCACAGAGAGGGTTTGTGGTCTGTGGCCGGATTTCTCTCCTACAGAGGGACACAGCTTCTCCATTGGACCCCATTTGCTGTTGGGGGTTAGGGTGGGAGTTGGGGTTATTTTGGCTTGATATCCACGTTCCCATTTGTCTCTCTGGTGGTCAGTGTTGGAGCTTTAGTCAAAAACTCTCCAGAGGAAGCAGTTGTGACTGAGGTTGAGGCTCAGGCTGGGTTTGAGGTTGGAGCTGGGGCTGAGAAAGCCCGATGGTGGAGGCTGCGGTTTCCTGTTCGGTTGTGGTTGTTGCGGTGGCCTCGTCTCTAATTGCTGCCCGCTCCAGTTCCTCAAACAGTTGAAACCACTTTGTCCATTGCTCTCAGTGTGAGGTTTGACCGTGTTGTTCTTAACAAAGCCACCAGTGACAGTCATTATATCTATTCCTCCGCTTACAGCAACAACTATATCTGCTGTAGGTTTCCTCTGGCTCATGGAGAAAAGTAATGGTGGCTGCTGGGTGCTGGGAGGCTGAAACATACCTTGCTGGTTAGGTTTAACTTGAGAGATTAACTGTTCATGAGACTGAACCTTCCTTGCCTCCTTGTCTGTCTTATTGTTCAGTGCTCCTTGAGTGTTATCGTTGATAGCTGCACACCGGTGCAAGTTCACATTACAGTCCTTATTATTTGCTCCATCGTTATTAGGAGTGTGAGATTTCTCACTGCGTCTGTCCATCATCTTTGTCCAACGTTGCAAAAGGCTTTTGTCGTTGTCACTCAGTAGAACCCCACCCAGCGAGTCCCCTTGCTTTCCCTCTCTTCTCTCCTTTTCCTTCATTTTCCTCTCCCTCTCTCTTGCCCGTTCCTGCCTCTTCCTCCGTTTCTCTTCTCGTTCTCGTTGACGCTCCTGTGCTGTGACAGGCCGACGCAACTCCGCTACGGAAGACAGGGAGGACGATACACCAACTCCTGCACCAGCGTCGATGCCCAGAGCGGAAGTACTTCCATCTGCAATGAAGATATCAAATTCAGATAAAGGTGGTCGAAAAAATATGACATGTCAATGATTTTAAATGAATACATTCAAAACAAACTCACCACCCCTGGCTTTATTTCTCAGAGCTGATTTCAGTAAAGCTGCCTTCAGTGCATTTTTAGTATCCTCTGAAATAGCTCCTTCTTTTCTGGTTGCCTCTACGGCACCTGGAGGAGGCCTGGCATTCTTGGACAGTGACTGTGAAAGGGACTGGGACAGTGACTGGGCCTGTGCCACAGAGAGAGAAAGGGAAGGCACAGTGGTGGGTAGAGGTGTTATTGTCTGTGCTGGCGTTGCAGGAATGGAAGTGGGAGCCTGGGTCATGGACTGGCTCTGGGTGGTCTGAGTCAGAGGAGCCTGACTGCTGGTTAGCTGCTCCTGTACCTCACTGTCCCTCATTGTTTCTGATGGAGTGTCCTGACTAGACACTGGTGTCGTTAAATCTATGGTCTCTGGCTGGCCGCTGTCTGAGTTGGCACTGGGCATGTCCACATCAACTGGACCGCCGCTTTTAGAGAGGAGAGGCAAATTATGGGTCACATGAGGCGGGACAACTTCTAAAAGGGAGGCAGGCTTAATAAAGGCTTGCATCTGATTTGTAAATGTGTGGTTCACTTCTGCTGGTGTGTGGTCTTGTTGCTGTTGAGATTTAACTTGCTGTTGCTGTATCTGTGCTGCTTGTGAGTGTTGTGCCATTGGAACCAGCGTTGGTTTGCTCAATTTAGCAGTCGAGGGCTGAGCAGTGCACTGGTTACCGCTTTGTCCTGCAGCTCTGTTGTTCACTCTCGCCAAGGGCTTGAACTGCAGTCTCTGACGACAGGTTTGTTTATTTTGATGGAAGTCCTGGATCTCCATCAGAATCGCCTCTTTAATTTGTTCCTTGTTCATTGGCAGCTTGTCGAATTCAAAGTCAAAAGCTGGCACACAAACTGGCTCATCATCTGTATCGTGGTACTTGGCAAGGTAAGGATGTTCCAGTGCTTGTGTCACGCTGATTCTCTCACGAGGGTCAAACTGCAACATGTCTGCCAGCAGGTCCAAAGCCTCTGGTTCAGCTTGTGGGTAAAGTTTGGCCAAAGGCACAGCGGACCGTGATGGAAGACTTTGAACGTAGGACCGCACTCTGTCAGCCCTAATTGCACCAATTAACCCATCAGGAGGAGTGCCTAACACGGACAAAATGAGCTGGAGCTGGTGAACGAGTGCTTCCCAGGAAAAAGCTGCTTGCGCCCAACATTTCTGCAAAGATGCACCCCACAGACCACAAGTCAATGGCCAAACTATAGTGATTCAGAGAAAGCAGGAGTTCAGGGCACGGTACCATCGAGTTGCCACATATTCAGTCATAAAGGAATGAGACTCTCAGGGTGTGAACTTAGACCCTTGCCATGCCGAAGTCACCGATTTTTAGCTCACAGTTCTCGTTCACCAACAGGTTGGAGGGTTTGAGGTCACGGTGGATGACGTTGGCAGAGTGCACGACTTAAGGCCACGGAGGAGCTGGTACAGAAAGTAACGCTGTGTTCTGAGGTGAGCGTCTGAGCAGAGTGTATGATCTGGTGCAAATCACTCTCCATGAGGTCCAGCACCACGTACCTGCACACATGGGAAGATGGAAAATGTGATGAGCTCACAACAGTCTCACAGTCTGTTCATTTCTCAGTTTAGTTCATCAAAAGAGAAGTCAACTTGATTAGAAGTGGCTGAACTGTGGCCATGAGAAAAAATATTCTAGTCGTAAAGCGTTGCAGTGGCTCGTCTTTAAGACTTCAAACAACTAATTACTCTGTATGAGTTCCAAAATTCCCCTTAACCCAGTTCATCTCCCATCTAAACTTTAATCTTCTGGACAAACGCCATTCCTTTGTAAAGGGCAATGTGTGTTGAGGCCTATGGTCTGATACTTACTTTATCAATAAACTTAAAAATATGCCACCAAAGTTACAATGGAAATAAAAAAAGTACGTACACAGACTTGAAGGCAGAGTGAGGAAGGTTGGGCTGTAAGATGTCTTTGATAGCGATAATGTTGTCATGTTTGAAGTGCTTGAGAATCTTCAGCTCTCGCAACGTCCGTTTGGCATTTGTCACCACTTCAAAAGCATTGGAGATCTTCTTTATCGCCACCTGCTGGCCTGTGAGACGTAAACAAGCCCCAATAAAAAAAAAACAGGAGTTTTTAAGTCTTAATATTAAGTGATAATGAATTTCACATTAAACGTTGAACACTGCAGTGCACACAGAATGAATTGTGTGATTTCATCATGAAAAAATAGCCCTACCATTGTCCCTTCTCCTTGCAGATGAAACAACGCCATAGGCCCCTGTGCCGATGGTTTCTATAACATCATACTCCTCTCCAACGCCAAACTTCACGTCCAGAGAGTGTGCTTTAAGCAAAGCCAAGTTTTTTGCTGTTGTGCTAGTGTCCGTGGCACCTTCTGTTGCTTCACGCTGGTTCTGGTTTTCTCTGCCTTTGTCAGTGGCCATCCTTTCAGGTGACATGGCCACAGGTTGACCATTTTTCCTTTCTCCACTCTCCTTAGTTGACATTTTTCTGCAAAGAATCACATACAACAAAAATGAGATAGAAGTATTGTTGGTATAATCTTACAGGTTCTGCAATGGTAGAGACATAAAGTACCGCTTGTACTTGCTTGTACTTGCTTGTACTTGAGGAACTGCGTAAAATAAATTGGCATGTCCAGAATGTCAGCACACTGTCACTACTGGATACATTGAAAACAACACTGTATTTGTCCAATGTATGATATCGTTAATGATAATACTCTTTTTATAGTTAAAAAAATAAATCATATCCTGATAATGGCAGTATTCGGACTTGTTGACAAGCAACAAGCATAGCTGAAAGCCAAAGCACCGCTCCACGTTACAGGAAACTTATTTCACCATCTTAAGCAAAAGAACCTGGTTGAGTATGAGAAGTATATTTTCCAATACTGATCACAATAAGAATAATCAAAGTTAAAAGCAATGTTGTGTTCCACATTATGCATTATATCAGAAATTTGTAAAACACACAATTACAAATTTAATTCCTTTTTAATAACACTTCTAGAGAAACACAGTATATTTATATATATTATAATTATTTTTATTTTATTTATTAGTCCTAAATATAATACAAAATGTATAAAAGTTTGAAGAACTAAAACAAAAAATGAATCGCATTTTAGCATTTCAAACATTAGTATTATTTGTTTGTCTTTGTCCTATATGACACTAAACTGAATATCTTTATATGTTTTGGCCTGTTGGTCATATTTCTTTTGACACTTTGATAAATTATTCAATAAAATAATAATCAGATTCATTAATAATGAAAATAATTGTTAGTGGCAGCACTAAATAAACGTGTTGTGGCCTTAATGTGAATCAAACATGAAATACTTAGTTGTGCTTAAGTTGACCTCTCCCTGCCAGAGCCAAGAGGCCCCCAGGAGCCACTTCAGGACTCAGGAAAAGGTCAGTCAGTGGTCATTTATAGACAGACCCCTTTTAATAGATCAAGATCATGATTTGGCAATTGTTTAGTTACTGCACTGATTAAACGCGTGCGCTTTATGTTTGAGTGCAGACGAGCGGATTGTGAACATTAAAATCAGCTGACAGGACAGAAACGAGGCGTGATCAACACTCTGCCCAGCAACTTCACACACACACACACACACACACTAGGCCTGTCAGTCAAATGGTCAAAACCTGTAGCGCTCAATTAAAAGACGTCTCCAGATTACGCATGGAGTCTGAGGACTAACCAACGAGAAGCTGCGTTTAAAGGCCAGCTTGTTTTTGTACCACATAGCGGTTAAAACAAATTAATTACAGATAAAGACACAGCCTTACCCACTCTTTGACGCAGGGGCGTAGGCTAGTTACCTGAAGCTCAGGCTTTCTAGGAACGTATACGGTTAAATCATGTCTTTTTCGGTTATATAACCAAACCGGACAGCGCAGAGATGTGTTTCTAACTACCAAAGAAAAGACCATCACCTTGTGAGCCAACCACAACATCCGTAATTGTGTTTTTAATCCCGTAGTAACGCGGTTATCTCTTGTTTTTGTCTGCCGCTTCCTCGTACAGTTCCGTGTTGGTTTTGAGTGTCATGTCGCGGACCAATATGGCGAAGCGACGTCCGAATGACCGTCCAATAGGAGCTGAGAGCGTGGTGGGAGGCGGGACATTAGGGCAGACAGAAGGGTCTCTGTTTTTTTTTTTTTGGGGTGGTGGTGACGCTGTTTTCCAGACTTTAATTATTTAGGAGGGGCCACATTGAGACAAAATTACCTCCATTTAAACACTTAAACCTCTTTATAAGTATGACGGGGCTTAGCTAACATCTAATACAACAGAGTAATACTTGTAGAACAATAACTAGTACTATTATTACTAATACTAGTAATAGTGATATCCCAAAAGCTAGTTTAATTACTATAACAACACTGGAGCATTGATGTGATGTGATCCAATGACTCACGTTAAGTACTCTATTTAATACAGTTCTGACATACTTGAATATTTACATCTGATGATACTTTTTCCTTCCACATCGCCCCCAAATGGATGATCTTATCTGTCATATTTTCTGGCATCGTGCTGGATGGAAGTTTGATTAAACACAACTTTATTTAGGAATATGCAACATGTGAGCGCAGTATAAACTAACATTTAAAACGTTAAAAAAATAGAGTTTGACCCTGGCAATGTACACGGATAACACAATTACTTTCTGTATTTATATCTCAGCTCATTCTTTTAAGAAGCGTACACACACCTTTAAGTGATACTAAATAATGGTTAGTAAGATTTATTTATTATTTATCGCTGATTCAGAATCTCACAATTTCCTTTTTCATATGCAGTGATAGCTTGGGTGGTGGAGAAAGAGGAGTGAAAAATAAAATAAATAAATAAATAAATAGTGGTCTTAGGGTATAAACTCTTCCTGAGCATATCAGTGCTGGTCTGGTGTGTCCAGAACATTCTTCCTGATTGTAGCAGGGAGTGCTTGGCACCCACAAAGATTCTCCTAGCCTAATCTTTGCAGCATCTGTTATAGTCGTCTTTTAAGCAGGGTATAGCACATTGTATCTTCGGCTGAACTAACTACTCTTTGCAGGGCCTTGCAGTCTTGTTTGATGCTCTTTCTGTACCTGACATTGACGTTCCTGTCAGGTTGCTCTCAGTGGTGCCGGAGTCAAAATTCCTCAGTATTTGATGGGATACCTGGAATGTCCTCAAGCGTCTGAGGTGAAACAATCTCTGCTTTGTCTTTCTCACCGTAGTCAGTATGCAGCATCCAGGTCAGGCCCCCTTTTTTTTTTGTCTTACAAACCCAAAGTTGAAATAGTTCTGTTACACAAATCTGATTTACATAACAAACAAAGGAGCAGAATTTACATTTACTCATGTACAGTACAATGTTGAGGTACTTGTACTGCACTTGAGCATTTCCATTATTTTGTTACTTCATACTTCTTACTCCTCAACATTTATTACTTTGAAGATTCAATTTAATACCAGATATAATCAACCAATAAGAGTTATTTTAAGTATATCTTGTGTCTTTACTTTAGTAAATATTTGAATGCATGACTTTTAGGCTGCTTGTCACAGAGTATTTCTACACCGTTGTATTGCTACTTTTAGTTCTGATCTGATCATCTGAGTACTTCTCCCACCTCTGCTGAACACTAAACCTCTAATCAGAGTCACTTTAGACTATTGGCAGTGTGCAAAACTCCAGCTGATGACAAACCTGTATCACATATAGGAATGGCTATCTCATATAAACATGTAAGTTCTTGTCATTGTTTTTAGGTTAGAAAACTGATAAAAAGCTGATAAAGCTGTACAGAATGTAAACAGTGTGATATGACAGAAATCTTGTATGACTGTGCAGAGCAAAAATACACCAGACTGTAAATAGCTGCAGTGGCATGAACAGTGAGGTCTCTTTTTCTTAACATTTCCCAATCAGACTCACGGTCAGAAGTCCACATTTACACAGTACACCACCCCCTGGCTGCTTTAACATCTGGACCCGGCTATCCAATAAAAGGCACAGACTAAAACCCACTAGACCAATCAAAAGCGAGAGTCTGACTTTTAACACGTTGCCTTGAGTTGGAGGATTATTTGGTGAAGTTTTAAAGCGGATTGAGGCGGTTTTCCTCATCCTTTAGCCCACAGGAGTCATTTAAATTTACCTTAGAGTGTCAGCGAAGTGTCCTGAACTAAACATGGCGTTGGCGATGCCGAAATGGGAGAGACAAACCCGCATATTTCTCTGCGTTTTTGGGTTGGTTTTGTCTGTTTATGCGCTTCACGTCGAGCTGTCCCGAGAAAGAAACCCAAATTATAGGGCGATGTGTGACCTGGGGGAGTCTGTGAGCTGCTCCAAAGTTTTTACCTCCAGGTATGTTTTTACTTATTTATTTATTTAGTTATTTATTTATTTGTATCATCTCGCGTACATGCGTTATGAGTGAGACCTCGACTTCTGGTATTTCAGGTTCTAAATTTATCTCGTAGAATCTGAATATTTCATGGCAGGTCCAACCCCCTTCACTGCCACGTGTTAAAATCCTCTGCAAATACCTCACATCACCTACATTTTATTTATTTTTTTTTACTTTATGAAAATACCTCTTTTTTTATATTTCCTGTCCAAATGACATTTATTAACCCTCATGCCTCAGTTTAATACCTGCCTCTTGGTTCATTAAGGACAAGAATGTCCACTTCCAAAAAACTGCTATAAAAACTTTAATATATTTTTTTCTGCATAAATCTATTAAACAATATCAGCCCTGCTCAAAAATACCAAACATTCGATCATTTTAAGGATTTTAATCCTTTAAATGCCAGTTTGATTACTTGTCTTATTTGCATGCCACTGTTGTTATTTAAGAAAAAGAAAAACACTGAGTTATTATCCCCCCCTAACTAAGATCAAGTAATTTAGTTTTAGTTTTGTAGTTTTGAGCAGGGCTGAAGTTGTTTAAGAGGTTTATGCAGAAAAAAAGCAGAAGATATAAAGTTATGATAGCAGTTTTTTTTTTTTTTTTTTAGAAGTGGACATTTCTGTCCTTAATGACTTAAGAGGGTGGTAAATTATTTTTCACAGTGAACTATTAGAAAAATGGACAGAGAGAGAGGAAAAACTTGCCCAAATGGACAAGAATGTCCACAGTGACGCTTGAGGGTTAAATAATCTGTACGCCTGATACATTTTCTAGGAGTTATAAATCATTTTACAGGCTATCTTTTCTCTCTCTTTTTTGGCAGATGGGGACGTGGATTTGGCTTGGTCCAGTTCTTTGTTGCCAAAGACAGCCCTCTGAACCAGCCCAACAGTGTGCTTGGCATCATATTTTACACTCTGCAGATGGGCCTTGGTTAGTCTGTCATTGTCTCCTGCAAATTACAGAGAAGTGCTGAATCTGAGTCAAAATAGCTACTGTTTACAGTCCAGCATGTCCGTGAACCATATCTGGGCCTGCTTTTCAGCTAAATTCAATACTGCATATGCATATAGGCATATAATATAATGCGATATAACATTGTATTAATTGCTTATTTAATATGTTTTATTGCCTGACTGAACTCATCTGTGTTTGTCTTCATCCCAGGACTGTCACTATCCAAAAAAGCAGCAATGTTTTTGGTCTTCTCTTCCTGGGTGTCGGTGGCCGGCTCGCTCTATCTCGCATCTATTCTCGTCTTTGTTCTGGAAGATTTCTGTATGGTCTGTGTGTCAACATACATGATCAACTTTGGGTTGCTCTTCACCAACCTGCAACGAAAGAGAGCAATTGAAGGAATGAAGGAAAAGGCTGGATAGAAGGACTCACTTGTGAAATTCAACACCACCTTCTTTTTTTCTGCTGAGCTGAAGTCGCACTGGATCTGAAAAGCAAAATTGTACGCTACACTATTTCCACATTGTTTATACCTGTTAAGACTTTTCAGAGAAATAGGACTGAAGATGCCTTTGAGAAATACTATAAGATGTTTTTAAGTACAGAAACTTGATAAAGCAGTGGCCATTTTTGGATAACAATGTGCATTTTTGATGCTGATTACACGTTTGAACACTACCTCTGGTTCTGGTCTCATGTGATTTAGGCCTGGTTTGTAAAAGTCAACAAAAATAAAAGTAGATATACACTAGTCTACAGTAAAATACAAGGTGGTAAATGATGCAGACCCTTGTAATTATTCAGTCTAACCAGAGGATGGCACCAAAGGCCCAGAGTTGTCATTGCATGATCAATGTGGAGACAGGTCAAGTTTAATGTTGTATTTCAGGAACACAGGAGCTACAGTGTTACAAGTATGACTGAATAGCAAAGATAATGTCCAAACTTGTCCCCACTTAATTTTGTCAACTTTATAACCAAATTATAATTTAAGACATACTTAAACCGCTTTAATCTAAACCTACATACACCCTTGCTTCAAGATGAAAATCACACTTGCGCACAAATCATGTTTTCAGTTTTAATGAGCTGTAAGACTAGTTGGTCACCTGCACACAACTGTAGGTGCCTGCAGGTCTAAATCACTGCTGCTGTAACTGTTTTGCCTGTATTTTATGTAGAGCTTCTATCCAAAGCACCTTCACACATCCACACATCAACACACATATGGCAAGCTACCGTTCAAGGTGCTCAAGGACACTTTCATTTGAAAAATAAAGGATGAGTTAGGTATCAAAGCACCAACCCTGTGATGAGTGGATGTTTTAACCCACCTGTTGAGCCACTGCAACCCACAGGTGGTGTAGTTTGCATAGGACTGAGTCTAAAACTGCTGCCAGCTCTGCCGCATGTTGGCTGGGCTTGATTTTGGGTGCTTTATATACTATACTACTATACGAATACAAATTCATCCCAATTGAATTGAATCCCAAAGTCAAATACTATGAATTGTCTCTCCATTGATTGTTCTAAACACTAGATGGAAATATATATATATGTATGTATATATATATATATATATATATATATATATATATATATATATATATATATATATATATATATATATATATATATATATATGTATATATATATATAAAAATCTATAATGCAATTTGTTACATTTTTTTAATATGTGAGTCATTTGCACTTCTTCAAATCATGTTGCCACAAGTTTCATTTGGTCATTACATTGCATTAGTTATTAATAAATAATATTAGTAATAATATCTGTAATAATTTGTCACAATGTACACTTGAGCTGAGAACATAGTCCAACAATACACAAACATGTGAATGACTCACTGCTTTGCTAGGAAACAGATTTAACAAGATAAATTGCAATGGAAAAATAATGTGAACTTTGACTTGGAAATGTGACTCTTGCAAAATATTCTTCTACAATTTGTTGTTACGTTGCAAAGAAACACTGTAGAGGAAGTCAGAGAGTCAATAGTACACCACGTTGAAAGATCTGCAGCATCTTTTCTTTACTGTCAATTGACTTGCAGTGTTGACAGATGACACTGTGAAAGATGGTACACAAACTTTGTTACTACAGAACCAAACTTACATTCTTGTCTAATTTTAGCTTCTTTTCTTATTGTCATCATGACGTCAACCCCTTTCCTTTACACCCCCTCCACCAAGTTTGCTTCCTTATAAGGTGAGTTAATTTCTTACTCGGGTTTGATCCATCAGTAACCATGACAAAGCTGTTTTTCCTCTTATGATGAACAGAGACAATAATTGCCAAAATAAAAATAATTTAGATTTTAGCATCAGGTAGTGGTCTAACCTGGACCTAGTATCTGTAAGTTATACAATAAAAGTATACATTTAGCAAGTCGCTCAGGATGAATTCCACAGAAAGATATATAGGCCTATCTCCATTTTGGACAAGTAAGAGAGATTGTACTTTAGGTCTTAATAAATTATGCATTAACAATAACTAACTAACTAACTAACTAACTAATGTTTAAAGGCTCTTCTCAGGTATATTTGAGCATGCATTCATTCCAGGAAGTGAGAGAGCATTAAAACAGGTGGTTTCCCAATACTGGCCTCCTGGAAGTTTAATGTACTGGAGAAACTTTGTGAGGACAACGTGCATACGTCATCAGTATTTATTAATAATAAAGGGTATAACTCCTCTTGTGACAATATTTACCAGCTTTTGATTCTTTGAATTGCTCTGGGTTCCTCTTTTGAATAAAGCAACAACCACAAAATACATAATTAAAGTCCATTTGTTTTCAATATCAGCTTATCCTTATCAGGGTCTGTCTCGCTCATCCTCACAGCTAGAAGGTTCCTGGTTCGACTCCCCCTTTCTGGGGCCTTTCTCTGTGGAGTTTGTTTGTGTGTTTTCCCCATGTCTGCATGAGTTTTCTCCTGGCACACTCCAAAGACACGCAAGTTAACTGGTGACTCTAAATTGCCCGTATTTAAAAGTATTATGCATTTTCTTTCATTCACAGTTTTTTTTTTTCTAAATGTAACATGTTTTAATCAGAAGAAGGGCACAAAAATATTAACCAAGAGCACAGAATGCTAATGTAGTATGATGTAAAATGTTATATAAGTGTCTTTATGTCATAGCCATAGCATGAATGCACAGGTACCTGTATAGTATTGTTTTTGTGTCAACAACATGTCAGCAAGAGATATTCTATTATTTCTTCACCTTTTGTGAAGGTGCATTTTCTTTGTATCTGCACTACGGGCAAGTACAGTAGTTATTGTCACAGTGATGATAGCGTACAGGTAGCATAGAGGTGCTGGTGGAAATAACGTACTGTAAATGACGTACTCATCTACACTTTCTGTCCACCAAACCCCAATAAAACCCCATCTTATTATTGTATTGTTAGCTTAAATCACGATTACTGATGGCAGTGATTTATGTCGTGAGTTAAGAATAAACATCTTTGGATTACTCAGCAAACTTACTTACTTATTAAATCAGCTGACATCATGCTGTATGATATGCCATGATTTGTATTTAATCTGATAAACAACATTAGTAATGTATTTATTTTTAATTACTATGACAGTAGTAGTCTGAATATTAGATCCTGTCACAGCCACATGATAACTAATCTGCTCAACACCAGTGACATAACCAGGAGACATTTTGTTTGTGGAAAACTTTTTTTTCTATACAAGCCATGCTGTTGCAACACACAGTTGTTATACCAACAATGACAGCAGACGTAACTCCTTCAGCCATGTCTTGCAAAAATATTCCATAGTTGGAGTTGTTTCTCAACCATGTGACTTGGTTGGTATTTGCACTTTGTCATTCTGTGTTTGCAAAGATCTTGTGTGTGACTGCTTTGTCCATGTCTTTGTTGTGGACCTTGAGAAAGTGAAGGGCAGCCTCATTATTTATGGAACAATATAGCTCTGAGTGAGTTCTTTGTCATTAAAACCACATCAACAAAAAATGTCTGTCTTTTTAGCCAGCTAGCCTCACCACACCTTTAATTCTTATTTCAAATGAGCTTTACAGGAAGGACAGTGACATCTAAGCTGTGTAACCTACATATGAAATATTACTGGACTATTGTTATCTTCTTCTTTTCTTCTCCAGAAAATGAAATGAAACAACAGGAAGAAGGAAATGATCCAACTTTTTGGATACTATGAAGGGTTCTATGTAGGGGAGGCACTTCCTGACAGATGACAGTTCACAGCAGGTATAAAAAGAGTAAAAACCAAGAACTGTGCAGTCTCACAATGGAACTGAAGAAGTGGATCTTCATTTTTACTCTGGCAAGCCTGCAATTTACAGGTAAGTCAAAACTTAGATTGTATCTTTGTTTATGCTGGTATTTAGTTTATACAAGGGTATTATTGTGACTAAAAATATACAGTAATTATTATTTTTGACAATTTATTATTTTTTCTTGTTTTATTTTATTTTATTTTGTTTTAGCTCAAAATTACGTGATATTACGTGATAAAATTTACAGTCTTGTAGAATGATCAGATAATACATTTTTACATTCAATTATCATTTTAAAGCTTTTAAATATTAGTTCTTACAAGTACCATCAGTTAAAGACAAATGTAATAAATCATAAAAAGAAAAATCTTTTTTAATGGATCAATTATTATGATTGTTTTAATTTAGACATAAGGCACCTTTTATAATGTGTTTATAATTTATAATTTGTAATAAATAGCTTTATTAGTTAAAAATTAATATTTTACCAGTTCTGTAGGGATCAATTATAAGCCAGAAAGTCTTGCCAGGGTGTGGCCTCCTACACAATTTTCTTTGTCATTTTGGCTCTGAAGTTCATCAGGAAATTGAATTGAATTTGCAAGACTTTATTGAATACTTACTAACATCTGCATGCATTTGCAGATGGCTGAATAACTTTTGCTGTTGGCTAATCAGAACTTGAGAAACATGTGACAATTTATTAATGATTTTATTGACTTTTATGACAGATACCCAGATGGCTTATTAGAGTTCATTAGGCAGTTATTGAGAAATATAATATTTTTGAATGGTTCACAAACTTTTCTCAAAAACAGCCTCAATTATTTTTCATAATCTGGCAACAGAAAAATTTAAACTTTAAGCTTTTTTTTATTATTTGTTTTTATTATTGTTACTGTTTTTTAAAGACTCTTTAATGTGTACTTTGTACATGGTTTATTGACCACTAATAAAGCCAAATTATACTGCTGTGTTTGCACCGAAAAATGTTGGAAGGTGATGACATAAAATGTATTGTCAGTCATCAAGATGGTAATCAGATTTCAACTCTTTTTGTTCTGACAAGCGTATCGAATCGGATATTACGTTCTATCAGATATGACTAAATAACTTGTATTGTCCCTTTCCCAGAATCAGAAGCTCAGCTTGATGGTAAGTTGAAAATATTTTATCTCTAGATTTCATACTACATATATATTTATACATTATTCACTTTAACCTGGTTAATAATTACTTTTAAGTGACTTGACTGACTTTACCTCTAAAGACAAATCCTACTGATTCCTTTCCCAGTATGTGGCACTGCTCCCCTGAACACCAGGATAGTTGGAGGTGAAGATGCTCTGCCTGGAAATTGGCCCTGGCAGGTTAGCCTGCAAAAATTTGGAGGTCATATTTGTGGCGGTTCCCTGATCAACAAAGAGTGGGTGATGTCTGCTGCTCACTGCTTCTCCAGGTGGGTGACAAAAGCCTCCACATATTAAAGAAATGATCCAGTCAGGACTGGGATTTAACCAATACTGATCTGAGAAAGACAGTTTTGGACATACACATACAGAAACTATTTATATTTCATATTATATTTTACTTTCAGCTCAAGCTCAGCTGGATGGACTGTCATTTTGAGTCGTGAGAACCAGGAGGGCAATAACCCAAATGAAGTGTCCAGAACTGTTGCTGGGATAGTGTTACATCCAAACTATGACAGCAAAACCAACAACAATGACATTGCTCTGCTCAGACTCTCCTCACCAGTCAAATTCACAGACTACATCAGACCTGTGTGTCTGGCAGCCAGTGACAGTGTGTTCAACAATGGTACTGATAGCTGGGTCACTGGCTGGGGAGCAGTCAAGGAGGGAGGTGAGGATGACATTTTAATACCAGATAAAGTGACCCATCATATCTATGTTTGTTAAAAGTTTGTTTAATACTTGTTTGTCATTTGCAGCAGTCTTTCATATGTAGGCTACACAATCTTAGTTTCACTTTTATAAACATGTTGCAGTGGGTCTCATTTAAAGAGTCATGAATATGGAAGTCTTCTTAAGAATATTTTTTCTGTAGCTGATTGAGTTTTCTTGATACACAAAACATATAAAACATATTTGGCATTTTCACAATATCCTTCAATGATCTTCTGTTTCAGAGCCCCTTCCTTCTACTCTAGCATTACAAGAAGTTGAGGTTTTCGTTATTGGAAACAGACAGTGTAACTGTCTCAATGGAGTTGGCACAGTCTCAGACAACATGATATGTGCTGGTGTTCTGGCAGGAGGCAAAGGCTCATGTCAGGTAGGCTGCTACATTTCTTTTGTCACTTGTTGGTAACTGTATTTAGGATTTCCTGACGTCTCCTCTCCATCTTCTCAGGGTGACTCAGGAGGTCCAATGGTCAGCAAACAGGGCCCGTGTGGATCCAGTCCGGGTTGTTAGTTTTGGTTTTGGCTGTGCTCGGCCCAATCTACCAGGAGTCTACTCCAGAGTGTCTCGTTACCAGTCCTGGATCAACTCCCACATCAGCTCAGATAGGCCAGGCTTTGTCCAGTTCAGGTCCAGTGGGCTGGATGTTGACAGCAGCTACACCTGTCCTGGTCTGCCACCTCCTGTTACTGCTGCTATTACTACTACTACTGCAGGAACAAATGTCACAACAAGAGATCCAACATGTACCATGTCAAGTGCTGAATGTAAGGACTAACAATCCATAGTGTTCTTCATGTACCGTGTATGTGTATTATGCAAACAATTAACCAACTTTAAAAACAGATATGTATGGCCAGCTTTTATACCCCTTCAGTTGTTTGAGCCTCAGATTCAGGCAGAATTTATCTTTGTATTTTTCTCTTAACAAATTGTTCAGATTAGTTTCTTTTGAAAGCAGTTATTCCTAAAATTAGAAAAATTCCTGCACTGTGCACTCCTTATTGTTAGCGTGAAAGATGACACTGTGGTAGACAGCTGTGCCACAGACAACTCACATGGCATACTCGAAAGTAGTCAAGGAAGTCACGTTGACTTTCTGAAGTAGTTTGCAGTTATGAAGTCTCCCAAAGTTTTATCTTACTATGATATGTCAGATTCTTCTGATGGCATCTGTTTTTCTTGTTTGGAAAATAAGCACATTCCCAGTAAAAACTGCCGTAGTCTGTCTTTCCTTTATGCCATTTCTCTAAATGTGTGTATGGATCGTTATTTTGAGATGAACTTAGGAGAGCACATTTGTTTGCAGTGTGTGGCATCACTCCCTCAACACCAGGATAGTTGGAGGTGAAGATGCTCCAGCTGGAAGTTGGCCCTGGCAGGTTAGCCTGCAGAGATTTGGCAGCCATGTTTGTGGTGGTTCCCTCATCAACAGAGAGTGGGTGATGTCTGCTGCTCACTGCTTCTTCAGGTGGGTAAATGTGACACAAGAACAGGATGAATTTTAATGTGTCTCAGTCATTGGTTTGGCATTTTTATGTCCACCATCTTTTGAAATCAGTGCATTCTGTCATTTCATATTTTAGTACAAATACGTTTGGATGGCAGATTTCTCTTGGTCGTGAGAACCTGCAGGGCAATAACCCAAATGAAGAGTCCAGAACTGTTTCCAGGATCATTTTGCATCCAAACTATGACAGCAACACCTACAACAATGACATTGCTCTGCTCAGACTCTCCTCACCAGTCAAATTCACAGACTACATCAGACCTGTGTGTCTGGCAGCCAGTGACAGTGTGTTCAACAATGGTAGTGATAGCTGGGTCACTGGCTGGGGAGCAGTCAAGGAGGGAGGTGAGTGTGCATGTTGCTGAAAAATAGTATATTATTCATGTGTTATATAATCAGTAGATGGATGTTTGAATATTGTCTGCTCTTGATGCTTCCTCAGTGTCATTACCGTTCCCTGCAACTCTACAAGAAGTTGAGGTTCCAGTTGTTGGAAACAGACAGTGCAACTGTCTCAATGGAGTTGGCACAGTCTCAGACAACATGATATGTGCTGGTGTTCTGGCAGGAGGCAAAGACTCATGTCAGGTAGGCTGCTTCATTTTTTGTCACTTGTTGGTAACTGTATTTAGGATTTCCTGACGTCTCCTCTCCATCTTCTCAGGGTGACTCAGGAGGTCCAATGGTCAGCAAACAGGCCCCGTGTGGATCCAGTCTGGAGTTGTTAGTTTTGGTTTTGGCTGTGCTCGGCCCAATCTACCAGGAGTCTACTCCAGAGTGTCTAGTTACCAGTCCTGGATCAACTCCCACATCAGCTCAGATAGGCCAGGCTTTGTCCAGTTCAGGTCCAGTGGGCTGGATGTTGACAGCAGCTACACCTGTCCTGGTCTGCCACCTCCTGTTACTGCTGCTATTACTACTACTACTGCAGGAACAAATGTCACAACAAGAGATCCAACATCTACCATGTCAAGTGCTGAATGTAAGGACTAACAATCCATAGTATTCTTATTGTCCCGTGTATGTGTATTATGCAAACAATTAACCAACTTTAAAAACAGATATGTATGGCCAGCTTTTTATACCCCTTCAGTTGTTTGAGCCTCAGATTCATTCAGAATTTATCTTTGTAACTTTCTCTTAACAAATTGTTCAGATTAGTTTCTTTTGAATGCAGTTATTCCTAAAATTAGAAAAATTCCTGCACTGTGCACCCCTTATTGTTAGCGTGAAAGATGACACTGTGGTAGACAGCTGTGCCACAGACAACTCACATGGCATACTCGAAAGTAGTCAAGGAAGTCACGTTGACTTTCTGAAGTAGTTTGCAGTTATGAAGTCTCCCGAAGTTTTATCATACTATGATATGTCAGATTCTTCTGATGGCATCTGTTTTTCTTGTTTGGAAAATAAGCACATTCCCAGTAAAAACTGCCGTAGTCTGTCTTTCCTTAATGCCATTTCTCTAAATGTGTGTATGGATCGTTATTTTGAGATGAACTTAGGAGAGCACATTTGTTTGCAGTGTGTGGCATCACTCCCCTCAACACCAGGATAGTTGGAGGTGAAGATGCTCCAGCTGGAAGTTGGCCCTGGCAGGTTAGCCTGCAGAGATCTGGCAGCCATGTTTGTGGTGGTTCCCTCATCAACAGAGAGTGGGTGATGTCTGCTGCTCACTGCTTCTTCAGGTGGGTAAATGTGACACAAGAACAGGATGAATTTTAATGTGTCTCAGTCATTGGTTTGGCATTTTTATGTCCACCATCTTTTGAAATCAGTGCATTCTGTCATTTCATATTTTAGTACAAATACGTTTGGATGGCAGATTTCTCTTGGTCGTGAGAACCTGCAGGGCAATAACCCAAATGAAGAGTCCAGAACTGTTTCCAGGATCATTTTGCATCCAAACTATGACAGCAACACCTACAACAATGACATTGCTCTGCTCAGACTCTCCTCACCAGTCAAATTCACAGACTACATCAGACCTGTGTGTCTGGCAGCCAGTGACAGTGTGTTCAACAATGGTAGTGATAGCTGGGTCACTGGCTGGGGAGCAGTCAAGGAGGAGGTGAGTGTGCATGTTGCTGAAAAATAGTATATTATTCATGTGTTATATAATCAGTAGATGGATGTTTGAATATTGTCTGCTCTTGATGCTTCCTCAGTGTCATTACTGTTCCTGCAACTCTACAAGAAGTTGAGGTTCCAGTTGTTGGAAACAGACAGTGCAACTGTCTCAATGGAGTTGGCACAGTCTCAGACAACATGATATGTGCTGGTGTTCTGGCAGGAGGCAAAGACTCATGTCAGGTAGGCTGCTTCATTTCTTTTGTCACTTGTTGGTAACTGTATTTAGGATTTCCTGACGTCTCCTCTCCATCTTCTCAGGGTGACTCAGGAGGTCCAATGGTCAGCAAACAGGGCCCGTGTGGATCCAGTCTGGAGTTGTTAGTTTTGGTTTTGGCTGTGCTCGGCCCAATCTACCAGGAGTCTACTCCAGAGTGTCTAGTTACCAGTCCTGGATCAACTCCCACATCAGCTCAGATAGGCCAGGCTTTGTCCAGTTCAGGTCCAGTGGGCTGGATGTTGACAGCAGCTACACCTGTCCTGGTCTGCCACCTCCTGTTACTGCTGCTATTACTACTACTACTGCAGGAACAAATGTCACAACAAGAGATCCAACATCTACCATGTCAAGTGCTGAATGTAAGGACTAACAATCCATAGTATTCTTATTGTCCGTGTATGTGTATTATGCAAACAATTAACCAACTTTAAAAACAGATATGTATGGCCAGCTTTTATACCCCTTCAGTTGTTTGAGCCTCAGATTCATTCAGAATTTATCTTTGTAACTTTCTCTTAACAAATTGTTCAGATTAGTTTCTTTTGAATGCAGTTATTCCTAAAATTAGAAAAATTCCTGCACTGTGCACTCCTTATTGTTAGCGTGAAAGATGAAACTGTGGTAGACAGCTGTGCCACAGACAACTCACATGGCATACTCGAAAGTAGTCAAGGAAGTCACGTTGACTTTCTGAAGTAGTTTGCAGTTATGAAGTCTCAAGTTTTATCATACTATGATATGTCAGATTCTTCTGATGGCATCTGTTTTTCTTGTTTGGAAAATAAGCACATTCCCAGTAAAACTGCCGTAGTCTGTCTTTCCTTAATGCCATTTCTCTAAATGTGTGTATGGATCGTTATTTTGAGATGAACTTAGAGAGCACATTTGTTTGCAGTGTGTGGCATCACTCCCTCAACACCAGGATAGTTGGAGGTGAAGATGCTCCAGCTGGAAGTTGGCCCTGGCAGGTTAGCCTGCAGAGATCTGGCAGCCATGTTTGTGGTGGTTCCTCATCAACAGAGAGTGGGTGATGTCTGCTGCTCACTGCTTCTTCAGGTGGGTAAATGTGACACAAGAACAGGATGAATTTTAATGTGTCTCAGTCATTGGTTTGGCATTTTTATGTCCACCATCTTTTGAAATCAGTGCATTCTGTCATTTCATATTTTAGTACAAATACGTTTGGATGGCAGATTTCTCTTGGTCGTGAGAACCTGCAGGGCAATAACCCAAATGAAGAGTCCAGAACTGTTTCCAGGATCATTTTGCATCCAAACTATGACAGCAACACCTACAACAATGACATTGCTCTGCTCAGACTCTCCTCACCAGTCAAATTCACAGACTACATCAGACCTGTGTGTCTGGCAGCCAGTGACAGTGTGTTCAACAATGGTAGTGATAGCTGGGTCACTGGCTGGGGAGCAGTCAAGGAGGGAGGTGAGTGTGCATGTTGCTGAAAAATAGTATATTATTCATGTGTTATATAATCAGTAGATGGATGTTTGAATATTGTCTGCTCTTGATGCTTCCTCAGTGTCATTACCGTTCCCTGCAACTCTACAAGAAGTTGAGGTTCCAGTTGTTGGAAACAGACAGTGCAACTGTCTCAATGGAGTTGGCACAGTCTCAGTCAACATGATATGTGCTGGTGTTCTGGCAGGAGGCAAAGACTCATGTCAGGTAGGCTGCTTCATTTCTTTTGTCACTTGTTGGTAACTGTATTTAGGATTTCCTGACGTCTCCTCTCCATCTTCTCAGGGTGACTCAGGAGGTCCAATGGTCAGCAAACAGGGCCCCGTGTGGATCCAGTCTGGAGTTGTTAGTTTTGGTTTTGGCTGTGCTCGGCCCAATCTACCAGGAGTCTACTCCAGAGTGTCTAGTTACCAGTCCTGGATCAACTCCCACATCAGCTCAGATAGGCCAGGCTTTGTCCAGTTCAGGTCCAGTGGGCTGGATGTTGACAGCAGCTACACCTGTCCTGGTCTGCCACCTCCTGTTACTGCTGCTATTACTACTACTACTGCAGGAACAAATGTCACAACAAGAGATCCAACATCTACCATGTCAAGTGCTGAATGTAAGGACTAACAATCCATAGTATTCTTATTGTCCCGTGTATGTGTATTATGCAAACAATTAACCAACTTTAAAAACAGATATGTATGGCCAGCTTTTTATACCCCTTCAGTTGTTTGAGCCTCAGATTCATTCAGAATTTATCTTTGTAACTTTCTCTTAACAAATTGTTCAGATTAGTTTCTTTTGAATGCAGTTATTCCTAAAATTAGATAAATTCCTGCACTGTGCACTCCTTATTGTTAGCGTGAAAGATGACACTGTGGTAGACAGCTGTGCCACAGACAACTCACATGGCATACTCGAAAGTAGTCAAGGAAGTCACGTTGACTTTCTGAAGTAGTTTGCAGTTATGAAGTCTCCCGAAGTTTTATCATACTATGATATGTCAGATTCTTCTGATGGCATCTGTTTTTCTTGTTTGGAAAATAAGCACATTCCCAGTAAAACTGCCGTAGTCTGTCTTTCCTTAATGCCATTTCTCTAAATGTGTGTATGGATCGTTATTTTGAGATGAACTTAGGAGAGCACATTTGTTTGCAGTGTGTGGCATCACTCCCTCAACACCAGGATAGTTGGAGGTGAAGATGCTCCAGCTGGAAGTTGGCCCTGGCAGGTTAGCCTGCAGAGATCTGGCAGCCATGTTTGTGGTGGTTCCTCATCAACAGAGAGTGGGTGATGTCTGCTGCTCACTGCTTCTTCAGGTGGGTAAATGTGACACAAGAACAGGATGAATTTTAATGTGTCTCAGTCATTGGTTTGGCATTTTTATGTCCACCATCTTTTGAAATCAGTGCATTCTGTCATTTCATATTTTAGTACAAATACGTTTGGATGGCAGATTTCTCTTGGTCGTGAGAACCTGCAGGGCAATAACCCAAATGAAGAGTCCAGAACTGTTTCCAGGATCATTTTGCATCCAAACTATGACAGCAACACCTACAACAATGACATTGCTCTGCTCAGACTCTCCTCACCAGTCAAATTCACAGACTACATCAGACCTGTGTGTCTGGCAGCCAGTGACAGTGTGTTCAACAATGGTAGTGATAGCTGGGTCACTGGCTGGGGAGCAGTCAAGGAGGGAGGTGAGTGTGCATGTTGCTGAAAAATAGTATATTATTCATGTGTTATATAATCAGTAGATGGATGTTTGAATATTGTCTGCTCTTGATGCTTCCTCAGTGTCATTACCGTTCCCTGCAACTCTACAAGAAGTTGAGGTTCCAGTTGTTGGAAACAGACAGTGCAACTGTCTCAATGGAGTTGGCACAGTCTCAGACAACATGATATGTGCTGGTGTTCTGGCAGGAGGCAAAGACTCATGTCAGGTAGGCTGCTTCATTTCTTTTGTCACTTGTTGGTAACTGTATTTAGGATTTCCTGACGTCTCCTCTCCATCTTCTCAGGGTGACTCAGGAGGTCCAATGGTCAGCAAACAGGGCCCCGTGTGGATCCAGTCTGGAGTTGTTAGTTTTGGTTTTGGCTGTGCTCGGCCCAATCTACCAGGAGTCTACTCCAGAGTGTCTAGTTACCAGTCCTGGATCAACTCCCACATCAGCTCAGATAGGCCAGGCTTTGTCCAGTTCAGGTCCAGTGGGCTGGATGTTGACAGCAGCTACACCTGTCCTGGTCTGCCACCTCCTGTTACTGCTGCTATTACTACTACTACTGCAGGAACAAATGTCACAACAAGAGATCCAACATCTACCATGTCAAGTGCTGAATGTAAGGACTAACAATCCATAGTATTCTTATTGTCCCGTGTATGTGTATTATGCAAACAATTAACCAACTTTAAAAACAGATATGTATGGCCAGCTTTTATACCCCTTCAGTTGTTTGAGCCTCAGATTCATTCAGAATTTATCTTTGTAACTTTCTCTTAACAAATTGTTCAGATTAGTTTCTTTTGAATGCAGTTATTCCTAAAATTAGAAAAATTCCTGCACTGTGCACCCTTATTGTTAGCGTGAAAGATGACACTGTGGTAGACAGCTGTGCCACAGACAACTCACATGGCATACTGAAAGTAGTCAAGGAAGTCACGTTGACTTTCTGAAGTAGTTTGCAGTTATGAAGTCTCCAAAGTTTTATCTTACTATGATATGTCAGATTCTTCTGATGGCATCTGTTTTTCTTGTTTGGAAAATAAGCACATTCCCAGTAAAACTGCCGTAGTCTGTCTTTCCTTAATGCCATTTCTCTAAATGTGTGTATGGATCGTTATTTTGAGATGAACTTAGAGAGCACATTTGTTTGCAGTGTGTGGCATCACTCCCTCAACACCAGGATAGTTGGAGGTGAAGATGCTCCAGCTGGAAGTTGGCCCTGGCAGGTTAGCCTGCAGAGATCTGGCAGCCATGTTTGTGGTGGTTCCTCATCAACAGAGAGTGGGTGATGTCTGCTGCTCACTGCTTCTTCAGGTGGGTAAATGTGACACAAGAACAGGATGAATTTTAATGTGTCTCAGTCATTGGTTTGGCATTTTTTATGTCCACCATCTTTTTGAAATCAGTGCATTCTGTCATTTCATATTTTAGTACAAATACGTTTGGATGGCAGATTTCTCTTGGTCGTGAGAACCTGCAGGGCAATAACCCAAATGAAGAGTCCAGAACTGTTTCCAGGATCATTTTGCATCCAAACTATGACAGCAACACCTACAACAATGACATTGCTCTGCTCAGACTCTCCTCACCAGTCAAATTCACAGACTACATCAGACCTGTGTGTCTGGCAGCCAGTGACAGTGTGTTCAACAATGGTAGTGATAGCTGGGTCACTGGCTGGGGAGCAGTCAAGGAGGGAGGTGAGTGTGCATGTTGCTGAAAAATAGTATATTATTCATGTGTTATATAATCAGTAGATGGATGTTTGAATATTGTCTGCTCTTGATGCTTCCTCAGTGTCATTACCGTTCCCTGCAACTCTACAAGAAGTTGAGGTTCCAGTTGTTGGAAACAGACAGTGCAACTGTCTCAATGGAGTTGGCACAGTCTCAGACAACATGATATGTGCTGGTGTTCTGGCAGGAGGCAAAGACTCATGTCAGGTAGGCTGCTTCATTTCTTTTCTCACTTGTTGGTAACTGTATTTAGGATTTCCTGACGTCTCCTCTCCATCTTCTCAGGGTGACTCAGGAGGTCCAATGGTCAGCAAACAGGGCCCGTGTGGATCCAGTCTGGGTTGTTAGTTTTGGTTTTGGCTGTGCTCGGCCCAATCTACCAGGAGTCTACTCCAGAGTGTCTCGTTACCAGTCCTGGATCAACTCCCACATCAGCTCAGATAGGCCAGGCTTTGTCCAGTTCAGATCCAGTGGGCTGGATGTTGACAGCAGCTACACCTGTCCTGGTCTGCCACCTCCTGTTACTGCTGCTATTACTACTACTACTGCAGGAACAAATGTCACAACAAGAGATCCAACATCTACCATGTCAAGTGCTGAATGTAAGGACTAACAATCCATAGTATTCTTAATGTACTGTGTATGTGTATTATGCAAACAATTAACCAACTTTAAAAATAGATATGTATGGCCAGCTTTTTATACCCTTCAGTTGTTTGAGCCTCAGATTCATTCAGATTTTATCTTTGTAACTTTCTCTTAACAAATTGTTCAGATTAGTTTCTTTTGAAAGCAGTTATTCCTAAAATTAGAAAAATTCCTGCACTGTGCACTCCTTATTGTTAGCGTGAAAGATGACACTGTGGTAGACAGCTGTGCCACAGACAACTCACATGGCATACTCGAAAGTAGTCAAGGGAGTCACGTTGACTTTCTGAAGTAGTTTGCAGTTATGAAGTCTCCGTTTTATCATACTATGATATGTCAGATTCTTCTGATGGCATCTGTTTTTCTTGATTGGAAAATAAGCACATTCCCAGTAAAACTGCCGTAGTCTGTCTTTCCTTTATGCCATTTCTCTAAATGTGTGTATGGATCGTTATTTTGAGATGAACTTAGGAGAGCACATTTGTTTGCAGTGTGTGGCATCACTCCCTCAACACCAGGATAGTTGGAGGTGAAGATGCTCCAGCTGGAAGTTGGCCCTGGCAGGTTAGCCTGCAGAGATTTGGCAGCCATGTTTGTGGTGGTTCCCTCATCAACAGAGAGTGGGTGATGTCTGCTGCTCACTGCTTCTTCAGGTGGGTAAATGTGACACAAGAACAGGATGAATTTTAATGTGTCTCAGTCATTGGTTTGGCATTTTTTATGTCCACCATCTTTTTGAAATCAGTGCATTCTGTCATTTCATATTTTAGTACAAATACGTTTGGATGGCAGATTTCTCTTGGTCGTGAGAACCTGCAGGGCAATAACCCAAATGAAGAGTCCAGAACTGTTTCCAGGATCATTTTGCATCCAAACTATGACAGCAACACCTACAACAATGACATTGCTCTGCTCAGACTCTCCTCACCAGTCAAATTCACAGACTACATCAGACCTGTGTGTCTGGCAGCCAGTGACAGTGTGTTCAACAATGGTAGTGATAGCTGGGTCACTGGCTGGGAGCAGTCAAGGAGGGAGGTGAGTGTGCATGTTGCTGAAAAATAGTATATTATTCATGTGTTATATAATCAGTAGATGGATGTTTGAATATTGTCTGCTCTTGATGCTTCCTCAGTGTCATTACCGTTCCTGCAACTCTACAAGAAGTTGAGGTTCCAGTTGTTGGAAACAGACAGTGCAACTGTCTCAATGGAGTTGGCACAGTCTCAGACAACATGATATGTGCTGGTGTTCTGGCAGGAGGCAAAGACTCATGTCAGGTAGGCTGCTTCATTTCTTTTGTCACTTGTTGGTAACTGTATTTAGGATTTCCTGACGTCTCCTCTCCATCTTCTCAGGGTGACTCAGGAGGTCCAATGGTCAGCAAACAGGGCCCCGTGGATCCAGTCTGGAGTTGTTAGTTTTGGTTTTGGCTGTGCTCGGCCCAATCTACCAGGAGTCTACTCCAGAGTGTCTAGTTACCAGTCCTGGATCAACTCCCACATCAGCTCAGATAGGCCAGGCTTTGTCCAGTTCAGGTCCAGTGGGCTGGATGTTGACAGCAGCTACACCTGTCCTGGTCTGCCACCTCCTGTTACTGCTGCTATTACTACTACTACTGCAGGAACAAATGTCACAACAAGAGATCCAACATCTACCATGTCAAGTGCTGAATGTAAGGACTAACAATCCATAGTATTCTTATTGTCCCGTGTATGTGTATTATGCAAACAATTAACCAACTTTAAAAACAGATATGTATGGCCAGCTTTTATACCCCTTCAGTTGTTTGAGCCTCAGATTCATTCAGAATTTATCTTTGTAACTTTCTCTTAACAAATTGTTCAGATTAGTTTCTTTTGAAAGCAGTTATTCCTAAAATTAGAAAAATTCCTGCACTGTGCACCCCTTATTGTTAGCGTGAAAGATGACACTGTGGTAGACAGCTGTGCCACAGACAACTCACATGGCATACTCGAAAGTAGTCAAGGAAGTCACGTTGACTTTCTGAAGTAGTTTGCAGTTATGAAGTCTCCCGAAGTTTTATCATACTATGATATGTCAGATTCTTCTGATGGCATCTGTTTTTCTTGTTTGGAAAATAAGCACATTCCCAGTAAAAACTGCCGTAGTCTGTCTTTCCTTAATGCCATTTCTCTAAATGTGTGTATGGATCGTTATTTTGAGATGAACTTAGAGAGCACATTTGTTTGCAGTGTGTGGCATCACTCCCTCAACACCAGGATAGTTGGAGGTGAAGATGCTCCAGCTGGAAGTTGGCCCTGGCAGGTTAGCCTGCAGAGATCTGGCAGCCATGTTTGTGGTGGTTCCTCATCAACAGAGAGTGGGTGATGTCTGCTGCTCACTGCTTCTTCAGGTGGGTAAATGTGACACAAGAACAGGATGAATTTTAATGTGTCTCAGTCATTGGTTTGGCATTTTTATGTCCACCATCTTTTGAAATCAGTGCATTCTGTCATTTCATATTTTAGTACAAATACGTTTGGATGGCAGATTTCTCTTGGTCGTGAGAACCTGCAGGGCAATAACCCAAATGAAGAGTCCAGAACTGTTTCCAGGATCATTTTGCATCCAAACTATGACAGCAACACCTACAACAATGACATTGCTCTGCTCAGACTCTCCTCACCAGTCAAATTCACAGACTACATCAGACCTGTGTGTCTGGCAGCCAGTGACAGTGTGTTCAACAATGGTAGTGATAGCTGGGTCACTGGCTGGGAGCAGTCAAGGAGGGAGGTGAGTGTGCATGTTGCTGAAAAATAGTATATTATTCATGTGTTATATAATCAGTAGATGGATGTTTGAATATTGTCTGCTCTTGATGCTTCCTCAGTGTCATTACCGTTCCTGCAACTCTACAAGAAGTTGAGGTTCCAGTTGTTGGAAACAGACAGTGCAACTGTCTCAATGGAGTTGGCACAGTCTCAGACAACATGATATGTGCTGGTGTTCTGGCAGGAGGCAAAGACTCATGTCAGGTAGGCTGCTTCATTTCTTTTCTCACTTGTTGGTAACTGTATTTAGGATTTCCTGACGTCTCCTCTCCATCTTCTCAGGGTGACTCAGGAGGTCCAATGGTCAGCAAACAGGGCCCGTGTGGATCCAGTCTGGGGTTGTTAGTTTTGGTTTGGCTGTGCTCGGCCCAATCTACCAGGAGTCTACTCCAGAGTGTCTCGTTACCAGTCCTGGATCAACTCCCACATCAGCTCAGATAGGCCAGGCTTTGTCCAGTTCAGGTCCAGTGGGCTGGATGTTGACAGCAGCTACACCTGTCCTGGTCTGCCACTCCTGTTACTGCTGCTATTACTACTACTACTACTGCAGGAACAAATGTCACAACAAGAGATCCAACATCTACCATGTCAAGTGCTGAATGTAAGGACTAACAATCCATAGTATTCTTATTGTCCCGTGTATGTGTATTATGCAAACAATTAACCAACTTTAAAAACAGATATGTATGGCCAGCTTTTAAACCCTTCAGTTGTTTGAGCCTCAGATTCAGGCAGAATTTATCTTTGTAACTTTCTCTTAACAAATTGTTCAGATTAGTTTCTTTTGAAAGCAGTTATTCCTAAAATTAGAAAAATTCCTGCACTGTGCACTCCTTATTGTTAGCGTGAAAGATGACACTGTGGTAGACAGCTGTGCCACAGACAACTCACATGGCATACTCGAAAGTAGTCAAGGAGTCACGTTGACTTTCTGAAGTAGTTTGCAGTTATGAAGTCTCCGAAGTTTTATCATACTATGATATGTCAGATTCTTCTGATGGCATCTGTTTTTCTTGTTTGGAAAATAAGCACATTCCCAGTAAAAACTGCCGTAGTCTGTCTTTCCTTAATGCCATTTCTCTAAATGTGTGTATGGATCGTTATTTTGAGATGAACTTAGGAGAGCACATTTGTTTGCAGTGTGTGGCATCACTCCCTCAACACCAGGATAGTTGGAGGTGAAGATGCTCCAGCTGGAAGTTGGCCCTGGCAGGTTAGCCTGCAGAGATCTGGCAGCCATGTTTGTGGTGGTTCCTCATCAACAGAGAGTGGGTAATGTCTGCTGCTCACTGCTTCTTCAGGTGGGTAAATGTGACACAAGAACAGGATGAATTTTAATGTGTCTCAGTCATTGGTTTGGCATTTTTATGTCCACCATCTTTTGAAATCAGTGCATTCTGTCATTTCATATTTTAGTACAAATACGTTTGGATGGCAGATTTCTCTTGGTCGTGAGAACCTGCAGGGCAATAACCCAAATGAAGAGTCCAGAACTGTTTCCAGGATCATTTTGCATCCAAACTATGACAGCAACACCTACAACAATGACATTGCTCTGCTCAGACTCTCCTCACCAGTCAAATTCACAGACTACATCAGACCTGTGTGTCTGGCAGCCAGTGACAGTGTGTTCAACAATGGTACTGATAGCTGGGTCACTGGCTGGGGAGCAGTCAAGGAGGGAGGTGAGTGCATGTTGCTGAAAAATAGTATATTATTCATGTGTTATATAATCAGTAGATGGATGTTTGAATATTGTCTGCTCTTGATGCTTCCTCAGTGTCATTACCGTTCCCTGCAACTCTACAAGAAGTTGAGGTTCCAGTTGTTGGAAACAGACAGTGCAACTGTCTCAATGGAGTTGGCACAGTCTCAGACAACATGATATGTGCTGGTGTTCTGGCAGGAGGCAAAGACTCATGTCAGGTAGGCTGCTTCATTTCTTTTCTCACTTGTTGGTAACTGTATTTAGGATTTCCTGACGTCTCCTCTCCATCTTCTCAGGGTGACTCAGGAGGTCCAATGGTCAGCAAACAGGGCCCCGTGTGGATCCAGTCCGGGGTTGTTAGTTTTGGTTTTGGCTGTGCTCGGCCCAATCTACCAGGAGTCTACTCCAGAGTGTCTCGTTACCAGTCCTGGATCAACTCCCACATCAGCTCAGATAGGCCAGGCTTTGTCCAGTTCAGATCCAGTGGGCTGGATGTTGACAGCAGCTACACCTGTCCTGGTCTGCCACCTCCTGTTACTGCTGCTATTACTACTACTACTGCAGGAACAAATGTCACAACAAGAGATCCAACATCTACCATGTCAAGTGCTGAATGTAAGGACTAACAATCCATAGTGTTCTTAATGTACTGTGTATGTGTATTATGCAAACAATTAACCAACTTTAAAAATAGATATGTATGGCCAGCTTTTATACCCCTTCAGTTGTTTGAGCCTCAGATTCATTCAGATTTTATCTTTGTAACTTCTCTTAACAAATTGTTCAGATTAGTTTTTTTGAAAGCAGTTATTCCTAAAATTAGAAAAATTCCTGCACTGTGCACCCCTTATTGTTAGCGTGAAAGATGACACTGTGGTAGACAGCTGTGCCACAGACAACTCACATGGCATACTGAAAGTAGTCAAGGAAGTCACGTTGACTTTCTGAAGTAGTTTGCAGTTATGACGTCTCCCAAAGTTTTATCTTACTATGATATGTCAGATTCTTCTGATGGCATCTGTTTTTCTTGTTTGGAAAATAAGCACATTCCCAGTAAAACTGCCGTAGTCTGTCTTTCCTTTATGCCATTTCTCTAAATGTGTGTATGGATCGTTATTTTGAGATGAACTTAGAGAGCACATTTGTTTGCAGTGTGTGGCATCACTCCCCTCAACACCAGGATAGTTGGAGGTGAAGATGCTCCAGCTGGAAGTTGGCCCTGGCAGGTTAGCCTGCAGAGATCTGGCAGCCATGTTTGTGGTGGTTCCCTCATCAACAGAGAGTGGGTGATGTCTGCTGCTCACTGCTTCTTCAGGTGGGTAAATGTGACACAAGAACAGGATGAATTTTAATGTGTCTCAGTCATTGGTTTGGCATTTTTTATGTCCACCATCTTTTTGAAATCAGTGCATTCTGTCATTTCATATTTTAGTACAAATACGTTTGGATGGCAGATTTCTCTTGGTCGTGAGAACCTGCAGGGCAATAACCCAAATGAAGAGTCCAGAACTGTTTCCAGGATCATTTTGCATCCAAACTATGACAGCAACACCTACAACAATGACATTGCTCTGCTCAGACTCTCCTCACCAGTCAAATTCACAGACTACATCAGACCTGTGTGTCTGGCAGCCAGTGACAGTGTGTTCAACAATGGTAGTGATAGCTGGGTCACTGGCTGGGGAGCAGTCAAGGAGGAGGTGAGTGTGCATGTTGCTGAAAAATAGTATATTATTCATGTGTTATATAATCAGTAGATGGATGTTTGAATATTGTCTGCTCTTGATGCTTCCTCAGTGTCATTACTGTCCCTGCAACTCTACAAGAAGTTGAGGTTCCAGTTTGGAAACAGACAGTGCAACTGTCTCAATGGAGTTGGCACAGTCTCAGACAACATGATATGTGCTGGTGTTCTGGCAGGAGGCAAAGACTCATGTCAGGTAGGCTGCTTCATTTCTTTTGTCACTTGTTGGTAACTGTATTTAGGATTTCCTGACGTCTCCTCTCCATCTTCTCAGGGTGACTCAGGAGGTCCAATGGTCAGCAAACAGCCCCGTGTGGATCCAGTCTGGAGTTGTTAGTTTTGGTTTTGGCTGTGCTCGGCCCAATCTACCAGGAGTCTACTCCAGAGTGTCTAGTTACCAGTCCTGGATCAACTCCACATCAGCTCAGATAGGCCAGGCTTTGTCCAGTTCAGGTCCAGTGGGCTGGATGTTGACAGCAGCTACACCTGTCCTGGTCTGCCACCTCCTGTTACTGCTGCTATTACTACTACTACTGCAGGAACAAATGTCACAACAAGAGATCCAACATCTACCATGTCAAGTGCTGAATGTAAGGACTAACAATCCATAGTATTCTTATTGTCCCGTGTATGTGTATTATGCAAACAATTAACCAACTTTAAAACAGATATGTATGGCCAGCTTTTTATACCCCTTCAGTTGTTTGAGCCTCAGATTCATTCAGAATTTATCTTTGTAACTTTCTCTTAACAAATTGTTCAGATTAGTTTCTTTTGAATGCAGTTATTCCTAAAATTAGATAAATTCCTGCACTGTGCACTCCTTATTGTTAGCGTGAAAGATGACACTGTGGTAGACAGCTGTGCCACAGACAACTCACATGGCATACTGAAAGTAGTCAAGGAAGTCACGTTGACTTTCTGAAGTAGTTTGCAGTTATGAAGTCTCCGAAGTTTTATCATACTATGATATGTCAGATTCTTCTGATGGCATCTGTTTTTCTTGTTTGGAAAATAAGCACATTCCCAGTAAAACTGCCGTAGTCTGTCTTTCCTTAATGCCATTTCTCTAAATGTGTGTATGGATCGTTATTTTGAGATGAACTTAGGAGAGCACATTTGTTTGCAGTGTGTGGCATCACCCTCAACACCAGGATAGTTGGAGGTGAAGATGCTCCAGCTGGAAGTTGGCCCTGGCAGGTTAGCCTGCAGAGATCTGGCAGCCATGTTTGTGGTGGTTCCTCATCAACAGAGTGGGTGATGTCTGCTGCTCACTGCTTCTTCAGGTGGGTAAATGTGACACAAGAACAGGATGAATTTTAATGTGTCTCAGTCATTGGTTTGGCATTTTTATGTCCACCATCTTTTGAAATCAGTGCATTCTGTCATTTCATATTTTAGTACAAATACGTTTGGATGGCAGATTTCTCTTGGTCGTGAGAACCTGCAGGGCAATAACCCAAATGAAGAGTCCAGAACTGTTTCCAGGATCATTTTGCATCCAAACTATGACAGCAACACCTACAACAATGACATTGCTCTGCTCAGACTCTCCTCACCAGTCAAATTCACAGACTACATCAGACCTGTGTGTCTGGCAGCCAGTGACAGTGTGTTCAACAATGGTAGTGATAGCTGGGTCACTGGCTGGGAGCAGTCAAGGAGGGAGGTGAGTGTGCATGTTGCTGAAAAATAGTATATTATTCATGTGTTATATAATCAGTAGATGGATGTTTGAATATTGTCTGCTCTTGATGCTTCCTCAGTGTCATTACCGTTCCCTGCAACTCTACAAGAAGTTGAGGTTCCAGTTGTTGGAAACAGACAGTGCAACTGTCTCAATGGAGTTGGCACAGTCTCAGACAACATGATATGTGCTGGTGTTCTGGCAGGAGGCAAAGACTCATGTCAGGTAGGCTGCTTCATTTCTTTTGTCACTTGTTGGTAACTGTATTTAGGATTTCCTGACGTCCTCTCCATCTTCTCAGGGTGACTCAGGAGGTCCAATGGTCAGCAAACAGGGCCCCGTGTGGATCCAGTCCGGGGTTGTTAGTTTTGGTTTTGGCTGTGCTCGGCCCAATCTACCAGGAGTCTACTCCAGAGTGTCTCGTTACCAGTCCTGGATCAACTCCCACATCAGCTCAGATAGGCCAGGCTTTGTCCAGTTCAGGTCCAGTGGGCTGGATGTTGACAGCAGCTACACCTGTCCTGGTCTGCCACCTCCTGTTACTGCTGCTATTACTACTACTACTGCAGGAACAAATGTCACAACAAGAGATCCAACATCTACCATGTCAAGTGCTGAATGTAAGGACTAACAATCCATAGTGTTCTTAATGTACTGTGTATGTGCATTATGCAAACAATTAACCAACTTTAAAAATAGATATGTATGGCCAGCTTTTATACCCCTTCAGTTGTTTGAGCCTCAGATTCATTCAGATTTTATCTTTGTATTTTTCTCTTAACAAATTGTTCAGATTAGTTTCTTTTGAAAGCAGTTATTCCTAAAATTAGAAAAATTCCTGCACTGTGCACTCCTTATTGTTAGCGTGAACGATGACACTGTGGTAGACAGCTGTGCCACAGACAACTCACATGGCATACTGAAAGTAGTCAAGGGAGTCACGTTGACTTTCTGAAGTAGTTTGCAGTTATGAAGTCTCCTCAGTTTTATCATACTATGATATGTCAGATTCTTCTGATGGCATCTGTTTTTCTTGATTGGAAAATAAGCACATTCCCAAAAACTGCCGTAGTCTGTCTTTCCTTATGCCATTTCTCTAAATGTGTATGGATTGTTATTTTGAGATGAACTTAGAGAGCACATTTGTTTGCAGTGTGTGGCATCACCCTCAACACCAGGATAGTTGGAGGTGAAGACGCTCCAGCTGGAAGTTGGCCCTGGCAGGTTAGCCTGCAGAGATCTGGCAGCCATGTTTGTGGTGGTTCCTCATCAACAGAGAGTGGGTGATGTCTGCTGCTCACTGCTTCTTCAGGTGGGTAAATGTGACACAAGAACAGGATGAATTTTAATGTGTCTCAGTCATTGGTTTGGCATTTTTTATGTCCACCATCTTTTTGAAATCAGTGCATTCTGTCATTTCATATTTTAGTACAAATATGTTTGGATGGCAGATTTCTCTTGGTCGTGAGAACCTGCAGGGCAATAACCCAAACGAAGAGTCCAGAACTGTTTCCAGGATCATTTTGCATCCAAACTATGACAGCAACACCTACAACAATGACATTGCTCTGCTCAGACTCTCCTCACCAGTCAAATTCACAGACTACATCAGACCTGTGTGTCTGGCAGCCAGTGACAGTGTGTTCAACAATGGTAGTGATAGCTGGGTCACTGGCTGGGGAGCAGTCAGGAGGGAGGTGAGTGTGCATGTTGCTGAAAAATAGTATATTGTTCATGTTTTATATAATCAGTAGATGGATGTTTGAATATTGTCTGCTCTTGATGCTTCCTCAGTGTCATTACCGTTCCCTGCAACTCTACAAGAAGTTGAGGTTCCAGTTGTTGGAAACAGACAGTGCAACTGTCTCAATGGAGTTGGCACAGTCTCAGACAACATGATATGTGCTGGTGTTCTGGCAGGAGGCAAAGACTCATGTCAGGTAGGCTGCTTCATTTCTTTTCTCACTTGTTGGTAAATGTAATTAGGATTTCCTGACGTCTCCTCTCCATCTTCTCAGGGTGACTCAGGAGGTCCGATGGTCAGCAAACAGGGCCCCGTGTGGATCCAGTCTGGAGTTGTTAGTTTTGGTTTTGGCTGTGCTCGGCCCAATCTACCAGGAGTCTACTCCAGAGTGTCTCGTTACCAGTCTTGGATCAACTCCCACATCAGCTCAGATAGGCCAGGCTTTGTCCAGTTCAGGTCCAGTGGGCTGGATGTTGACAGCAGCTACACCTGTCCTGGTCTGCCATCTCTTGTTACTGCTGCTATTACTACTACTACTGCAGGAACAAATGTCACAACAAGAGATCCAACATCTACCATGTCAAGTGCTGGTCTGACAACTTCCCCAACATCTCCAACAACAACAAGTACTACAAGACCAACCTCTACACGACCAAGTATTATGCAAACTGTAACCAGCCTAGCAAGTGAGTATCCTTAAACAGCCATTATTCAAATTTTTCCACTATTAGAACTTAAAATTAATTCGATAGAGTTAATTTATTTCTGCTTATTCATCAAATGTTCTCATTTAGGCCAGTTTGTGGCAAAGCTGCAGTCAACAGTCGTGCTGTAGGTGACATTGGTCTTGTACCTGGAGGAGGCCCTGGATGGTTAGTATTCACAAAAATGGGGTCTACACTTGTGGAGGAACCCAATTTCTCAGCTTTGTTCTCACATCTGCCCAATGTTTCTCAAAGTAAGTACAACAACATTTTTTATTCACAACTTATTAAAGACATTTTGGAATGCATAATGAAATTTTGTTGCCTTGTCCTTTCCGACAGTCCTAATCCAGATGTCAGTGAGTGGAGAGTGTTTCTGGGCCCATGGCGTGTGAACGGCTCCGAAGAGTTTCAGATGTCACGGGGTGTTGTGAAAATAATAGTGAGCAAATTTGCAGGTTTCAATATTGCACTACTACAGCTGGGTGAAGCAGTCGGCTTCATAGATTATATCCAGCCTGTATGTATGGACACTAACAATGTCAGATCCTTCCCCGTTGGAACTCGTTGCTGGGTGGCCGGCTGGGAGAAGGAAAGCAAGGGCAGAGGTAAGGATTTATCTTAAGCTTTTGTGTTTGTTGCAAATATGTCAGGCATATTATCAGTAGATCTTGAACAGATTGATGATTCCCAAAGGCTGTTGTACTTCATGTATGAAAATGTGATATTTCTAGGTACTAATAAAGCTGGCTCAGGTCTTCGGGACATCGAAACTCAAGTGGCAAGTTGTGAGACTGTTTCTGATTTAGAGAACATTTGCACTTACTCCATGGCACTTCAACAGGTAAAATAAAGTAATCCACCAGTTTCTATAATTGGTCTGCCTTGTCATCAGGGTGGACTTTCAGTCCTTACTGCTGATGATAATATTATAAAGAGTACGGCTGGACCTACTCTATATGGAAAGTGTCATGAGCATTGGCACTATATAAATAAAACTGAATTGAATTTACAGATTGGGAGTGTCAGGACCTCTTTAATGATGAATCCTCTGTTTTCTATTTGCAGGGGGATGAGGGCAGCCCTCTGCTGTGCAAGTCAGACTCATCTTGGTTCCAGGTGGCTGTTGTAACAATGAATGGAAATAAATCAGTTCGCGCTGATGTCCAGGTCTTTGCCAAAGCTTCAAGATTTGGGTCCTTCTTAAAGGAGACAGTTAGCGACATGCCAGCTCCAGAAGTAACTTCAACAGGAAATGCACCACGTTTCTCCTCGTTCCTCTTTTTGGCTGTGCCTATTACCTCAATGTTACTGTTATATTGATGTTAGATCTGCTGCTTCCATGGGGTTGAAGTAGATCATTATTGCACTTAAAAGTCAGGTTGACTGATGTATTTGAACACTCAAGCCCCTACTTATATTCTGTATATGCACAAAAGATACTCAGGTCAAATTTATAAACAAAAAAATATCTTTTGTTTCTTCTGCAGGGAAAGGTTATTTTCAAAATATGTTTCACTGATTCCAGTTAAATGAAGATAATATTTTTAATTATTTATTCTATATTTCATTATACCTCTGTGGCATCTCTGTTGCATTATTACTCTGATACCTCTTTCTACCTAAAAATGTGATGTTGAGTCATGTATTAACTTAAATCTTATTAAATTGCTGAAACAACTAAATTGTAACTGTAATTTTATATATTTTATATATAATATGCAAAATCAAAATATTTAAATCAGTATTGCTCATTTTATATTTTATTTCTCAACAAAGCAATTCACACTGTCAATCAAATAGTTATTTTAAGAAAGTAAACAGCTCTTAAG
>JAAROE010000312.1:0-24139 GCA_036365135.1 Miichthys miiuy | reverse complement strand
TACATTCTTGTACATTTCTAGGTTAAATCCTAACTCATAGGTGGTAGAGGAATACTTACCACTAATTTATTTTTCTGTATTTGAGCAACAAAATCTTTGACCAGTGGTTCTTCATCTTTGTCTCTTTGGCAGTCTGGAAACTGAAATACAGCCACTTCATGTCAGTGTAACAGAGAACAAAATGTGGTCCTCACATCTTTTCATCAATAAAACTGTAGCTACATAAAAAGTTGCATGTTACCTGCAAACTGCTTGAATCCACCCAGATGTCTTTATCACCGAGCTTTACTGGCACCCTGATCACCACAGTGAAATTCAGTGTTCTGATATCATTTGTCACCTAAAAGAAAAGGATGCTTTAAAGTGAAGCCTGAATCAAGTTTATTAACTGTTACTGGTATTTTGATAAGATATTTACCACAACTGATTGTTGGACTGGTTTCTCCAAATCATCCTTCCCGAAAGTGAAATTGTTGTAGCTGAGGGTACTAAACAGACATATTAAATATTTTAGAAATATTAAGTTATAAATTGTATTATTACTTTTTCAAATCATGTCTTTGCTTCACAAAGAACACAAACCTTTCAAAGGTAACAAAATGCTGTACTTCACAGGAATTGATTTCTTTTTGTAGAGTTCGCTTGAGACTGAGTGCTCCTTGTTCCCACTAAAAGAGAGGTGAAATTATTTGTTCACGTGATGAATAGTGCTATTGCACACATACATGCTTGCATATTGCTGTGCTTATGGGAAGGCAGCTAAACAGTACCTGGTTGCATTCGCAGTGATAAAAATCATTTTGTCAAGTTGACTATTGGTTTCAATCCCATAGGAGATGATGAAAAACCTAAAATTAAATGAAGGAGATCAGATTAGCTCCTCTTTAGCAGGACTGTTTCTGCATCAGTAAGAAGAGATCCTTCTGTACAAAGAACAAACCTTGGTGTTGGTCTTGAAAATTGGCTTGTCAATAGTGCAGTCAGTCCTTCCTTCTGACAAGCCCTCACTGTCCAAAGAGTTGCACTCAATTCTTCCCTTTATTAAAAACAAATAAAAGCACACATTCACCTGATTTGCTGTATGAACTCTGAAAGCAGTTGAGCAGAGATGAATTGAAACAGATTTGATTTGGACACCTTACCTGCAGAATCGTGAACTTTCTAAAGGAGAGCCCGGCTGGGTACGTGACAATGACACGGCTGTTGTAGGAGTTTTCCTCTGTTCTCCACTGACACGGTGACATTCAACAGTTCATCAATGCCCACTTTAATCTCTAAGGATCTGACACATTATGAGAATATGGAAAATTGAAAAACAGAAAATTGTTGAGGTCCTTCGAGTAAAAGCAGAAATTACAACCTCTAGGTGGTGCTAAAGGGACACACACGGTTTATCTCAAGTATGATACATTCTTAGGGTACCTGTAAAAGATTTGGTGCCTATCCATCTAATAGTTGTTGAGTTTTTTGAGTCTGATTGATTGATCCTGGCTAAAACCATTACACAATGAAAGTTGGGCATTTTGGAAGTACAAAAACTTCATATCCTACGTAAGATATTTCACACTGAAAAAACGAGGCTGAAATATATGTGGCTTTACCCAACTATGCTGAACCGGACAAAACAAGAAAGTAATTCAAAGAGCACACTGATCCATTAGTGTGCAAACACTTTGAAAAGAGAAAAGCAACCACACCCTTAAGTCAGGTTTCATTTCTTTTTAACTCACCTAGTGAAGTTGAAATCCACTTTCAGATTATCTACACAATTATTGTCAGTGCCGCAGTTGATTTCAAACCCTAACTGTGGAAGAGAGTATGAATTAATCATGTTTGTTCTGAAAAAGTGACAGCATACAGTTAAGGCACTACAGTTCATACTCTGACTGCCTACTCAAACAAACAACAAACAGTTGAACATTTTTTAGAAGGCATGATGATTCCTGCACATTTCACAGCACTGCAGACCTCCAATTATGTGGAAACCACTCACAAAAAGTATGTTTTTGCTCAGCTTTGTACAGTTAATGTTCTGACAATGAAGACCACATGTAAGAAGCATTAGCAAGTTCAAACTGACCAGTAAATGTTAAAGATTACTTACAGGATGAAAAGTAGTTGTCTGAGCCTGCAGGGTGAGACTTGGGCTGAGATTTAATATTTCAGAAGGCAAACCCTCAAAGGTGAATGTGAGTTCATTGGACAGTGCATTGAGAGCATCTTGGGACAAGGCTGCAAATAGAGGCATTACTGTAAAATACTATTTGTCAAGGTTGTGAAGGTCTGACTCTTTAATACAACATGAGATATGTCAAACATGAATGTATGACAGAGGCTGTGGCTTCCTACTTCTGTTGGACTTCTGTATGTATCACCCACATTTCCCCTCAGGGATCAGTAAAGAATCTTTTTCCAAAGACCAAAAATATACCAGATTTTAACATCGTATGTAACTCACCTCAACAAAGAAGCTCACATTGAAGCACTTTGGCTGTCGAAGTCAAGATCAACTGATTTGTTTGTCATTCGTTGTTTCTCACTGATGTAAGCTCGGTTGTTTGGGGCCTTATGGTGGAATCCAGTGTAAAATTACAGTTGATCCTTGCACTTGCTGTAAGAGATTAGAGTTTAATTAAGAAGTTATTTGTGTACCTAGATACAAGTATTTAAATAGATGGACAGTGGAGAATCAGGAACCTTGGTCTACTGAAGAGCGTCTGGTCATCCTAAAGCAGATTTCAGCTTTGGTCCTCAATGGTTGTGAGCAGTTTGGGTTTTGAGTAGGGATTTGGCTTGGCCTGAAAGACACTGTAGCTTCCACCATTACGATAGGCTTTGATCTGGGAATGCACAGAGATAAAGATGACTTGTTTAGCTGGTAAACCTTATTGTCGTATGATTTACACAAATGGTAGAATTACACTAAAGAGTAAAATGTATTATAGGAACATCTTGGACTTACCTGAGTAAAATAACTTTACCCTTTGAACCCACCGCTAAGTCAGGCAGAAGGTCTTGACTCAGGTCAAAAGATGACTGACTGATCGACATGCCAAAGAACTTCAGTCCTGACTGGACTTTAGATCCAGCAATTCTCTACATAAATGTCAATATTTAAATTAATCACATTGAAAATAGTACGCAATCTATATTAAATACAGTGGCAAACATGAAGCCATAGATACTGGATCAGTCCAAGCTTATCTGATCTCACTCACCTGGGTATGTAGACGACTGATTCTTCCTCCTGTTTCACCGTGGAATATGTAAATGCTGCCTTGACCATCATCCTCCAAAGGTGCTCCAACAGCCAAATCATTGAGACCATCTGTGTTAAGATCAGGCAGTACAGCAAGAGAGGACCCAAACCTTCCTCTGTCAGGTGCTTCCCCTCTTAGTACAAATGGAGAATCTAAGTGACAGTCGACATTCTGGTGAAAATATAAGGGTGAAAGTCAATGTTTGCAGAGTCATTAAAAAACAAATAGATTAATTTAATGGCACTGGATAAAATGCTCATATACCAAAACACTTAAGCTGCAAACGTAAACTCTTCCTTCTCTGTCAGTGTCCACATACATAGGGGCAGATATGAGGATTAGGTCAGTGTAGGTGTCACGATCCACATCCATGGTACAAACCTCTGCCCCAAAATATTCACCACTCTGAAACTGTGTAAGGAACAAATCACAAATAAAAAGAATTAATAATAAGAAGGAAACAACAGTTTTATTAAAGAAAATAATGTCTGAACATGCTTCATGCTGTCTTTCAGAGCCATTTATCCATCTTAATTATAAACACACACCTGCCATGGAAAGGATCAATCTTTTGAAATTGCCGCTTGGATCAACTGCCATCACAACTCCTCTGTGTTGATATCTTGGAGCACCAACAATTGTCATCGAGCCTTGCCTCGTGTTAGCAACTGCCATGGAGTAACCTAGAATTCAGGAGACAAACCTATACGTTAAAGTATCCAAAGGTTTGGCCAACTGTTGACAAATACTTATTTTATCAGCAAACTAGCAAAATAACAAATCATGATCATTTCCTCTATAGAGAACAAAGTGACGTTACATAGGTTACTTAATTATAATAGTTGGCAGGATTTCCTGATGTATTAACAGGTTTAAATGAAAATTTGGTGATTGTTTTTTTTTTATTGAGAAGATTTTACTTTGTATTTGGATGGATCAACTTTTTCAGAAACACAGTCATTTTTGGTGTTTCACATGGGACATTAAAACATAAATAAAAGATACAAAGTCCAAACTTTGACTCATTATTCCTTATTTTCCTTTTTCCTGTCCTTTTTTGAAAAACAATCCAAAACATGGGAGGAAAATCTGCAATAGCGGTGCACATACATGATGACATCTATATGTGTTAGTTTGTCATATTCATACCCAGATAGCTGTCAGACTCCACATTCAAAGGCTCGTAAGAGCCACTCTTCATGCCTGAGCTTGTGTATTTCACGTAGCCTCCCTTCCACTGGTTGGCACCAACAATACCCATTTGAAATCCCTGCAATTTAGACAGAACTTTAAAGAACATTTGTTCACCGTAAAACATCAGCTAAATTCATCACACTGGATTCTATGTAAGTGTATAACTAACTGTTTGTGATTTTCAGCTACAAGAGTTTCTGCTGAATTACCTCGGGCACATAAGCTGCACTGAATCCCTCCTGAGACATTTCCATTTTCAGTGACTCTCCATCTGTTTGAGATCCTGTAACAGCAGCATAAATCAGCATGAAAGTTTCTAAATGCAGCATGATATTATGACCAACAGTCATTTTAACTGAAAACACAAACTTTAAGCCGTTATAGTAAGTTTATAGTCTGTACCTTCAATGGCAAAGATTTTTTCCTGCAAACTGTTTCTTATTGTTTCAAGTGCATCAAAGTTCTCCACGTGAAACACATGTTCGTTTGGGGAGAAGATGCAATGGTTTCAGTTCCTGTTTGGCATTGTGGTCATCAAATGCACCCCACCTAGAGATGTTGAGAAAAGTGTTGGAGAAAGGAGATGTAATTTGCAACAAAATTGATTTGTTTAAATTTAAATTGCTGACTCCATTTACTGACTCTCAAATTGAATATACACAGTATATGTAGATAGATATATATATGTGTGTGAGAGAGAGAGAATATGGATACAACTTACCCCAATAGCAAATCGAACAATCTTTGCATTTTCTGCTAAATTTGATGCACCTTGCAAATCATTCCGATCATTAGACTTTCCATCTGTAATGACTATTAAAACCTTCCTGACCTTTGGCCTGGCACCACGATATGATGAGAAGACATTTTGGCTGTCAAAAGAAAGATCTGCTTTAAATGCATTGTTGCACATTTTGTTGGGTTAAAAAAAATAAATGTCTGGTATGATTAAGGAAATAAATAAAAGGTTGGTTCAACCAAATACCAGTTATAGCATTGAGCACAGTTTGAAATGACTACTTAAAATAGGTATGTGCATATTATCACAACACAATTCAAAATTTTCACACTTCACTTCCTGTTTGTACATGAAATCAACATGAGGTAAGGTCATATCATCATGTCCGCACTTACACAACACGTTTGATGGCATTTGCTGTGTAAGTCCATCCACCTGACTGACTTATTCCATTAATTTGTTGTTGCCAATTATTAGGGCTAAATGTATTGAAATAGTAATGAACTCTGAATCCTGTGGAGAACTGGGAAATGGCAAACTGCAAACAAAAAGAAAACAGCATGTTAATTCATATGGAAATAAATAATAAATTAAAAAAAATAAAAATGTGCCTGAAACAGCTGGATTTTTCAATGTCCATCTACCTGCATCATTCTTTGGTTTGAATAGAATAAAACTCTACCTGTGCGCCTTTTCCCACAAACGAACCAACCAGATTTTTCACAAAAACCTTCATTCTTTCAAAATCATTTTGATGTACGCTGCCTGAGCCATCCAACAGAAATGCAATGTCAGCTTCAATTCGACACTCTGTCAAAAATAAGAGATGGATCAATGTCTGAAATATTATTTGCAGTCTCCCTTCAAGTGATAGTCAGTTAAAGTAATCCAACACATGGCCATATCCATGAGGTATCCATGGGTTTGTGTGTGTGTTGATGACTGGGCTTCAGTAAGGACTTAGCCCTGGTACATGGTGGCACACCAGGTGAGCCACTGGGTTTAGCATCATTATACATCAAATGTTATCACCTCTTCTACCACCACCTTTAAAATAAGAAAACTCAACATATTAACCTTGAAGAGAAGATGGCACAGCACTTCCAACACGATCAAACGGTCTATGTTAAAGCATACACCATTGTACATGGTAATACTTTGACAGTCCTTTGGGATGGTTGGTCCACATGCCTGAAAAAGACAGTTAAGTCCGAGTTAATAAATAATTTGTTATTTGAGATGACTTTCTGACCCCTGTACTGATTTTAACATTGTACTGTGAATCTTTGCAGTTTACCAGCTCACCATGGTGTTTTGTGTGGTAGGATCACTTGTCATTGTCAAACCAAGGGACATGTTGACTGTGAAGTCTGGCTCTGCATTGAAAACATTCATCAGTTATGTTAAAAAGTCATTCAAGATACTGAACAGTCTCAGTGATAACTACAAACCACAACTACCACAAGTAAAATACTTCTCATGTAATCTGATAGCTTTTAGCAGCATTAACCAGTTCATACTCCATTCATTTCCATACTGCTTATCCTTATCAGGGTTGTGGGGCTGGACAAGCGAGAGGTTATAGAGACAAATAAGCACTTATGCTCACATTTACCAACACCAGTTAACCTTGAGAGGAAGTCACAGGGAGAACTAAAAACTGAACACAGAAAAGCCCCAGCTGTGGTTTGACCCATCTTGTGTGGCAACAGTGCATCTCTGCAATTTTCAACAGCAATAAAAGTTTTCTTCTGTTGCCAAGTTAGTATATGACTTGAAGGCTGAATCCAGCGATCCATCCATTTTCCATCATCGCTTATCCTGGTGCTGCATCCAGTCCCAGCTGGTATCAGGGGAGGGGCGGGTCACATCATGAAGAAGTAGCCAGTTAATCACAGGGCTGACACATACTCACACTCACGTTCACACCACGAGCAATTTAGAGTCTCCACTTAACATGCATGTTTTTGACTGTGGGAGGAAGCCGAAGTACTTGGAGTGAACCCACACAGACATGGGGAGAATATGCCAACTTGACACAGAAAGGCCCTAGCTGAGGTTTGAACAAGGAAGTTAGCTGTGAGGCAACAGTGCTAACCACAGCATCAACACATACAAATGTAGGCAACACATTTTCTTAAAAAGGCCATAAAATACCCATCTATTTATCTTTATATGTATAAATTAGAAGCTGCTTACGTGGAACTGAAAGTTTTTGACAGGATGTGGTAGAACATTTATATATTTGACCCCTTCCATTCGGTGCAAACTGTTCAAGAGGAGCACTGACAAGCAAGCTGAGGAAATAAAACCAGACATGCAAAATTAGACATGCATGACAGAAATGCTAGTTGGAAAAAACACTGGTAGTAGATGTACTGTGGACCAATGTGTTACAACAGCATCCAGCTTTGACTTACTCTGATGATCTCTGCACCACCTGGTATCCAAACCTGCAGCATCATTACTGGGACTTGCCACGGGTCGATATTAAAACAAAGTGCAGCTTTTAACACTGAAGAATGGAGAAGAAAGAACTATATCATTTTTCTGACTTAAAGTTTGTTGAAAATCTATTGTTGCTTTTGGTGCATTTACAGGATGTAGTAGTACCAATAGGGTGTGCCAAAAATGTACTCTTTTTAAACAAGACTACACCCTATGTATGATGTAATGAATGATGTTGCACAAATAAAGCCTTCCTTATTGTACTTTTTCCAGATTGCTCTTATTTGGTCAATAAATAATAGATATGAAGATAAAGAAATGCCCTTAGGTTCTGCTTTTTCTTGTCAAGCTGTTTTTTTAATGTATATATTTGGATTTTGTGGATTGAATTTCCAAATTTGGCACATGACATATTCAGTTGACCCTGACTAGAAAACTTTGACGTCATTTCAACAATTTATGTTTAAATAACTATAACTTTTGTTTGTTTGTTTTTCCCCCCGATACAGACATTTAATACTTGCAACTGGATTTAGGTGTTCCTTAAAAATCAGTCAAAAAATTTTCTGATAGCACTCTAATAATAACATAAATATAAATATAAACCGATAATAGTTTTTAGGATCAGGAATGGCTCTGCTGGCCACATATTGATGTTTGATGTTTGATTCATTGAGGAAATTAAATACAAATGTGGATCTGATGATCTTCATTGTTTTTTACACACTCTTACTACAGTTATTAATCTTTTAGCCCTGGTGGCTTTTTAAAATAGCACACCCTGATAAGAAGTTACTATAGGAACATAACGTACATTCGATAAAGATGTTGTAAATGTGATAAAAATGTCACAAAATTAAATGACAAGATTTTCACTGCTGGCACAAATATTTATAAAGAAACAAAAGACAAAATCAACTTGTCTTACCTGACAAGAATAAAATAGTGGTAATTATCCTGTCCATTGTGTTGCTCCCATGGAAAATTCTGATGATGAGCTGCAAAATGATTTGGAAACTATTGTGCTTTCTGGCGACCTACAAACAATTTCTGTCACTCAAACTGTGAAGGAGGGAGACGTCAAAAGTTAGTGCCAAAATCATAATGTGACTCAAAGATAAGTCAGCCAGTTTGAGGAACTCTTATGTAGGTGGGGTTACATTATTGACACACCTTCTGTTTTAGCACACGGGTCACAATTCCTCTGTATTCACTGATCACTCATGTAGTGAATAATGATGCTACTTTAGATACAAGACTGATGAATAAAGATTAAAGTAATAAATAGCAAATTAAAACTACACCTAACTAAAGCTCTTATTGGTGAGTGCAGTGCTAAAGTCTCTGCTGAAAAAATAAGGAAATAGATGTAAGAAACTAATGGTTGTTTTATTCAGACAGTTTATTAGATCATAAATGTTTTCATCATTTTAAATTTGTGACAGTAGCAGGAAATGCCCAATGTACAAATTACCTGCTTTTCTCGAGATATTAAAAAGTTAAGTGTCAAAATCAGATGTGACTCAGATAAGACAGCCAGTTTGAGGAACTCTTATGTAGGTGGGTTACATTATTGACGCACCTTCTGTTTTACAAGACTGATGCAAGACTGATAAATAAAGATTAAATAAAAGAATAAATAGCAAAAAAAAAAAAACTACCCCTAACTACAGCTGTCATTGTTGAGTGCAGTGCTAAAGTCTTTGCTAAAGTGATTTTATTAGATCTTAAACATTTTTTCATAATTTTTAATTTGTGACAGTAGCAGGAAATGCACACATGTACACATTTCCTGCTTTTCTTGAGATATTAACATTATTCCTTCTTCTTCAAAATGCTGTTGGTGGACAGGAAGCTGTTTTATAACAAACACATTGAAATTGCACAGATTTCACCATAAACATACACACACACACACACACACACACACACACACACACACACACATTTATACTCACGATAAACCTACTACCAAAATAAAATAAAAATGTCCATTTCTCCTTTTTGTTTTACTTCCTCTACACTGTAGCTCCATCTGTGAGCAAAATAATTTATCAGTGTGATATTTATATAAGAGGCACACACTATGAATTGGCAGAATGTTATTGGATTAAACACCTGCTCACTTTATGTCTTTTACTACTGAACTGTTGAACTGTTTACACTGTTAACACCTTTTTTATATTTGCTATATTCACACTGGTTATACCAATTACACTGTTCATACTGTTTATGTATTTTATATTGCTCAGAGCAATGTAGTGGTTTATTATACTAACTTGTATGCAAGATCATAAATAACAAAACAATACTACCCCTAACTACAGCTGTCATTGGTGTGTGTAGTGCTTGTAATGGAAAAATTATATTACATGATTGTATGTTCTTTTTTATAACCATATATAGCCATGTTTGATCTTCTGAAAAGTTTTTAAGTATAACTCTGTGTGCCTTATAGTCTTGTTTGGTTTTACTCAGTACCTTGCACTTGGTTGCAATCTTTCTCTCATTTATGCAAGTTGTTTCCAGCAGTAGTTATTTGATGTATAAACTTGACCTTGGTTCACACGGTCCAGCAGAGCTTGTTAGTGAGGTTTGATAGTGATATTCCATTGTAGCCACCTGCAACAGTTAGATAAGTAAATCATAATAATGACGAATACTCCTTAGAAGTGTATAAGAATCAGCGTGGGACCGCCCCACCCTGAACATTTTCTGCAGACTGTCTTGTGCATTTGTAGAACTGTTCCTCTTGCAAGAATAAAATGACAAAACCTTTATGGAGCAATTGATTGACTCAAGATCTTTATTTTGTGTTGGTGAGTGTTTTCCAGAGAATTTCAGCAACATGCTAAATTCATCCATCTTTCCATCCATTATCTGTAACCACTTATCCTCATCATTGTCACAGTGGGAAGCCTTGAAGCCTATCCCAGCTGACTTTGGACGAGATGCAGGGTACACCCACCCTGGACAAGTCGCCAGCTCATCGCAGGGTGGTACTAAATTCTTTGCTGAAAAATAAGCAACTTGATACGACATACTAATGGTTGTCTTATTTTTATATACTTATACTTGTTAGTTTTGGTTTTGGCTGCGCTTGGCTCAATCTGCCAGGAGTCTACTCCAGAGTGTCTCGTTACCAGTCCTGGATCAACTCCCACGTCGACTCAGGCTTTGTCCAGTTCAGTGGACAAGCCTGAACTGGGTTGGATGCTGACAGCAGCTACACCTATGGTCCCCCAATAAGTACTACAAAACCAAGTACTACCCAAAAAGTAACGAGCCCTGCAAGTAAGTATCATAAGGCTTTAAGTCCAAAGCTCTAGTCAACAGTCGGGCTGTGGGCGTTGGTCTTGAATGTGGCCCTGGATGGTTAGTCTCCACAAAAATGGGGTCTACACTTTCCTAATTTCTGACAGCTTTATTCTCACATCTGCCCCGATACTTCTCAACGTAAAGTGTAGAAGCATTTTGTATTCACTACTTGTTAAAGACATTTACGAATGCAGAATGAAATTTGGTGCTTTGCCCTCCTGAGAGTCTCAATCCAGATGTCAGTGAGTGGAGAGTGTTTCTCTCCGAAGAGTTTCAGATGTCTCTGGATGTTGTGAACATTAGTGAGCAAAATGGCAGGTTAAAATATTGTAAAGACTGCTGCAGCTGGGTAAAGCAGCCAGATTTTATCCAGCCTGTATGTATGGAAACTAACAATGTTCAATAACAGGCTGGAACCTATCCAAACTGACTTTGGTCAAGAGGCGGGTAGAACCCACGCAGACACGCAGAACATGCAAACTCTAGGAACCTTCTCACTGTGAGGCAACAGTGCTAACCACTGCACCCTATCCATCGACTAACCTGTAACCACTTAATATGCAAGCATGAGAAGTCCACCAGTATCCAGATGATTAATGGTTTTACAGATTGTTTGTTATGAAATGTTATTAGGTTATTTATTTTTATTTATTTTTATTTTGTTTTGTTAGTTTTTTGGTGTTTTGGTTCAGTTTATCCAGCTGAGAATTACTTTGGGTTAATGTTGTCGTGATTCTCTCAGGCTGCAGTATTCATTTAGACAGTAGTAACGTAGTAACATGATAGGATGCACTGCACGGTTTACCAGGCTGCGTCTGGAGAGATCAACTGCTCTGGTTCTAGGACGTTGATGGGTTGCTATGGAACGAAGCGAGCAACAGGACGGACTTTGGACGAGCGGTAGAAAACTGTAGATAGGCAGCCCTGACTATAAATTTAAATATTTTCACTCTGTTAAAATAAATTATTTTTAAGTGAACTACATCACAGCGCCTGCCTGTGTTTCCAGCTGCAACACAAATTCAAAATACTTCAATCAGGATTGCACATTTCATATTTTATTTCTTAGTAAAGAAATTCGCACTGTCAGTCAAATAGTTATTTTGAGCAAGTAAGCAACACTTACAGTTATACAGTGCAATATGTAATGATTCTTTTTTTTACAATACAACAAATTACATAAATCAATAAATGCAGATCAGATCAACAATGGGCTATTCAGTTGAAAATTTAGATTAGAAAGATGTACAGTCATTTTGTAAACTTCTACCACATTTCATTACATGTTGGAATCACAGGCAACAGTGCTGACTACTATAAAATAAATCATGGGTCTATGATATAGATATATGAATATATATAGAACAGCAGTTCCCAACCTTGCTTGGTTTGTCACAGGGTGCATATCTGAGATGTGACCAGTGAAACTAATGACTGATGATGATTTTCTAACTTGTGACCCATTCAAATAATTTTCTGACCCCTTATTGGGGTGCAGATCCCCAGGTTGGGAACCTCTGTTAAAGATGATGATGATGAGTGAGGGATTGATTTCAGATGCAGACAAGCTTTCTTTTTCAATAAATTGAAAGTGACAGCACGGGTATTTCTCCCATACAAATCATGCACATTCCTATAAATAGCGAGCAGTTATATAGATTACACTTTAGATTAGAAATGCTACAGGTACTAATGAGAGCACCACTGTGGATGTTGGAATAGTTTAAAAGCGTTAATGTATTAGATCTGGAAACTTATTTGTGAGGCATTGAATGATTGATGAATTTATGCTGGTGTTTGTTCGTTCACCTAAAGGAGCCCCTGGATCTGCTTCATTAGCATTAATCATGTTGTTGTATTTACTCTTGAAGAATCCAGCCTGAGAGTACAAAACAATGGAAGACATTTAAATAACATGTATAATAAATAAAAGAACCAAACTGCATCAGTGAATGTGGTAAATAATACTGTAAAATGCCTCTATTAAGCTGTATAATATCCTGAGAATGTATGCACAGTGTCTCACCTTATACAGGCCTGCGGTCAGTAAAGCCAGTACAGCCAACCCTCCCAGGATCCTCCAACAATCTCTTTGGTGAAGTCTGGTTGAGGATATACTTGCACCTCTGCCTCAATCTAAAGAAAGAGATTAAATTACAGAATGTAGAACAAATACAGGCTCATTTAAAACACAAATAAATGGAAATAATGTGTCATCACCTTGCGAATGGGTGGGTTGTTATTAGACCCTGTTGAAAAGAAGATGTACTGGTTTCTGTCGTACTCCAGACTGGCAGTGCTGGTCAAGAGATACTTGGCAGATTTAAGTCCAATCTGTTTTGGAGTTGGGAAATGGTAGAAATAATAAGTAATACGTAATCAAAACACTTCAAATGCCACACTCAAAACACAACCTATTTGTTGAATACTATACATAGTCATCATTTACCTGCTGTATCCATCGTGAACTAAGGTTGGCAGAGATTTTGAGAGTTTTACTCTCCAGTCTTTCCATGAACATGTTGCACTTGAACACTCTGCACTGGGCTACAGAGCAGTCCTGTTGGAGATTAAATGGCAGAAAACAGAGAACACTGTAATCAGTCATGCAAATTCCATATTGTTGTACATTTCTAGGTTAAATCCTAACTCATAGGTGGTAAAGGAATACTTACCACTAATTTATTTTTCTGTATTTGAGCAACAAAATCTTTGACCAGTGGTTCTTCATCTTTGTCTCTTTGGCAGTCTGGAAACTGAAATACAGTCACTTCATGTCAGTGTAACAAAATGAGAACAAAATGTGGTCCTCACATCTTTTCATCAATAAAACTGTAGCTACATAAAAAGTTGCATGTTACCTGCAAACTGCTTGAATCCGCCCAGATGTCTTTATCACCAGAGCTTTACTGGCACCCTGATCACCACAGTGAAATTCAGTGTTCTGATATCATTTGTCACCTAAAAGAAAAGGATGCTTTAAAGTGAAGCCTGAATCAAGTTTATTAACTGTTACTGGTATTTTGATAAGATATTTACCACAACTGATTGTTGGACTGGTTTCTCCAAATCATCCTTCCCGAAAGTGAAATTGTTGTAGCTGAGGGTACTAAACAGACATATTAAATATTTTAGAAATATTAAGTTATAAATTGTATTACTTTTTCAAATCATGTCTTTTGCTTCACAAAGAACACAAACCTTTCAAAGGTAACAAAAATGCTGTACTTCACAGGAATTGATTTCTTTTTGTAGAGTTCGCTTGAGACTGAGTGCTCCTTGTTCCCACTAAAAGAGAGGTGAAATTACACTGAACGAAAATATAAATGCAACACTTTTGTTTTTGCTCCCAATTTTTCATTAGCTGAACCCAAAGATCTAAAACATTTTCTATATACACAAAATAACCATTTCTCAAATATTGTTCACAAATCTGTCTAAATCTGTGATAGTGAGCACTTCTCCTTTGCCAAGATAATCCATCCCACCTCACAGGTGTGGCATATCAAGATGCTGATTAGACAGCATGATTATTGCACAGGTGTGCCTTAGGCTGGCCACAATAAAAGGCCACTCTGAAACGTGCAGTTTTGTTTTATTGGCGGGGTCTGGAGGGGTCAGAAAACCAGTCAGTATCTGGTGTGACCACCATTTGCCTCACACAGTGCAACACATCTCCTTCGCATAGAGTTCAGGTTCAGATCAGGTTGTTGATTGTGGCCTGTGGAATGTTGGTCCACTCCTCTTCAATGGCTGAAGTTGCTGGATATTGGCAGGAACTGGAACACGCTGTCGATACGGCGATCCAAAGCATCCCAAACATGCTCAGTGGGTGACATGTCCGTAAATATGCTGGCCATGCAAGAACTGGGATGTTTTCAGCTTCCAGGAATTGTGTACAGATCCTTGAAGCATTATCATGCTGCAACATGAGGTGATGGTCGTGGATGAATGGCACAACAATGAGCCTCAGGATCTCGTCGCGGTATCTGTGCATTCACAATGCCATCAATAAAATGCACCTGTGTTCGTCGTCCATAACATACGCCTGCCCATACCATAACCCCACCATGGGCCACTCGATCCACAACATTGACATCAGAAAACCGCTCACCCACACGATGCCACGTATGCTGTCTGCCCTGAACAGTGAAAACCGGGATTCATCCGTGAAGAGAAAACCTCTCCAACATGCCAGACACCATCGAATGTGAGCATTTGCCCACTCAAGTCGGTTACGACCACGAACTGGAGTCAGGTCGAGATCCCGATGAGGACGACGAGCATGCAGATGAGCTTCTCTGCAGAGACAGTTTCTGACAGTTTGTGCAGAAATTCTTTGGTTATGCAAACCGATTGTTGCAGCAGCTGTCCGAGTGGCTGGTCTCAGACAATGTTGGAGGTGAACATGGAGGATGTGGAGGTCCTGGGCTGGTGTGGTTACACGTGGTCTGCGGTTGTGAGGCCGGTTGGATGTACTGCCAAATTCTCTGAAATGCCTTTGGAGACGGCTTATGGTAGAAATGAACATTCAATTCACGGGCAACAGCTCTGGTGGACATTCCTGCTGTCAGCATGCCAATTGCACACTCCCTCAAAACTTGCAACATCTTTGGCATTGTGCTGTGTGATAAAACTGAACATTTTAGAGTGGCCATTGTGGCCAGCCTAAGGCACACCTGTGCAATAATCATGCTGTCTCGATATGCCACACCTGTGAGGTGGGATGGATTATCTCGGCAAAAGAGAAGTGCTCACTATCGCAGATTTACGCAGATTTGTGAACAATATTTGAGAGGAATGGTTATTTTGTGTATATAGAAAATGTTTTAGATCTTTGAGTTCATCTCATGAAAAATGAGAGCAAAAACAAAAGTGTTGCATTTATATTTTTGTTCAGTGTATTTGTACACATGATGAATAGTGCTATTGCACACATACATGCTTGCATATTGCTGTGCTTATGGGAAGGCAGCTAAACAGTACCTGGTTGCATTCGCAGTGATAAAAATCATTTTGTCAAGTTGACTATTGGTTTCAATCCCATAGGAGATGATGAAGAAAGCCTAAAATTAAATGAAGGAGATCAGATTAGCTCCTCTTTAGCAGGACTGTTTCTGCATCAGTAAGAAGAGATCCTTCTGTACAAAGAACAAACCTTGGTGTTGGTCTTGAAAACTGGCTTGTCAATAGTGCAGTCAGTCCTTCCTTCTGACAAGCCCTCACTGTCCAAAGAGTTGCACTCAATTCTTCCCTTTATTAAAAACAAATAAAAGCACACATTCACCTGATTTGCTGTATGAACTCTGAAAGCAGTTGAGCAGAGATGAATTGAAACAGATTTGATTTGGACACCTTACCTGCAGAATCGTGAACTTTCTAAAGGAGAGCCCGGCTGGGTATGTGACAATGACACGGCTGTTGTAGGAGTTTTCCTTGCTGTTCTCCACTGACACGGTGACATTCAACAGTTCATCAATGCCCACCTTAACCTCCAAGGATCTGATACATTATGAGAATATGGAAAATTGAAAAAACAGAAAATTGTTGAGGTCCTTCGAGTAAAAGCAGAAATTACAACCCTCTAGGTGGTGCTAAAGGGACACACATAGTTTATCTCAAGTATGATACATTCTTAGGGTACCTGTAAAAGATTTGGTGCCTAGCCATCTTAATAGTGAAAAGACGAGGCTGAAATAGATGTGCTTTTACCCAACTATGCTGAACCGACAAAACAAGAAAGTAATTCAAAGAGCACACTGATCCATTAGTGTGCAAACACTTTGAAAAGAGAAAAGCAACCACATCCTTAAGTCAGGTTTCATTTCTTTTAACTCACCTAGTGAAGTTGAAATCCACTTTCAGATTATCTACACAATTATTGTCAGTGCCGCAGTTGATTTCAAACCCTAACTGTGGAAGAGAGTATGAATTAATCATGTTTGTTCTGAAAAAGTGACAGCATACAGTTAAGGCACTACAGTTCATACTCTGACTACCTACTCAAACAAACAACAAACAGTTGAACATTTTTTAGAAGGCATGATGATTCCTGCACATTTCACAGCACTGCAGACCTACAAGTATGTGGAAACCACTCACAAAAAGTATGTTTTTGCTCAGCTTTGTACAGTTAATGTTCTGACAATGAAGACCACATGTAAGAAGCATTAGCAAGTTCAAACTGACCAGTAAATGTTAAAGATTACTTACAGGATGCAAAGTAGTTGTCTGAGCCTTCAGGGTGAGACTTGGGCTGAGATTTGATCTTTCAGAAGGCAAACCCTCAAAGGTGAATGTGAGATTATTGGACAGTGCATTGAGAGCATCTTCGGGACAAGGCTGCAAGAAGAGGGATTACTGTAAAATACTATTTGTCAAGGTTGTGAAGGTCTGACTCTTTAATACAACATGAAACATGTCAAACATGAATGTATGACAGAGGCTGTGGCTTTCTACCTCTGTTGGACTTCTGTATGTATCACCCACATTTCCCCTCAGGGATCAGTAAAGAATCTTTTTCCAAAGACCAAAAATATACCAGATTTTAACATCGTATAACTCACCTCAACAAAGAAGCTCACACTGAAGCACTTTGGCTGTCGTAAGTCAAGATCAACTGATTTGTTTGTCATCCGTTGTTTCTCACTGATGTAAGCTCGGTTGTTTGGGGCCTTGCGGGTGGAATCCAGTGTAAAATTACAGTTGATCCTTGCGCTTGCTGTAACAGATTAGAGTTCAATTAAGAAGTTATTTGTGTACCTAGATACAAGTATTTAAATAGATGGACAGTGGAGAATCAGGAACCTTGGTCTACTGAAGAGCGTCTGGTCATCCTAAAGCAGATTTCAGCTTTGGTCCTCAATGGTTGTGAGCAGTTTGGGTTTGAGTAGGGATTTGGCTTGGCCTGAAAGACACTGTAGCTTCCACCATTACGATAGGCTTTGATCTGGGAATGCACAGAGATGAACAAGATGACTTGTTTAGCTGGTAAACCTTATTGTCGTATGATTTACACAAATGGTAGAATTACACTAAAGAGTAAAATGTATTATAGGAACATCTTGGACTTACCTGAGTAAAATAACTTTACCCTTTGAACCCACCGCTAAGTCAGGCAGAAGGTCTTGACTCAGGTCAAAAGATGACTGACTGATCGACATGCCAAAGAACTTCAGTCCTGACTGGACTTTAGATCCAGCAATTCTCTACATAAATGTCAATATTTAAATTAATCACATTGAAAATAGTACGCAATGTATATTAAATACAGTGGCAAACATGAAGCCATAGATACTGGATCTGTCCAAGCTTATTTGATCTCACTCACCTGGGTATGTAGACGACTGATTCTTCCTCCTGTTTCACTGTGGAATATGTAAATGCTGCCTTGACCATCATCCTCCAAAGGTGCTCCAACAGCCAAATCATTGAGACCATCTGTGTTAAGATCAGGCAGTACAGCAAGAGAGGACCCAAACCTTCCTCTGTCAGATGCTTTCCTCTTAGTACAAATGGAGAATCTAAGTGACAGTCGACATTCTGGTGAAAATATAAGGGTGAAAGTCAATGTTTGCAGAGTCATTGAAAAAACAAATAGATTAATTTAATGGCACTGGATAAAATGCTCATATACCAAAACACTTAAGCTGCAAACGTAAACTCTTCCTTCTCTGTCAGTGTCCACATACATAGGGGCAGATATGAGGATTAGGTCAGTGTAGGTGTCACGATCCACATCCATGGTACAAACCTCTGCCCCAAAATATTCACCACTCTGAAACTGTGTAAGGAACAAATCACAAATAAAAAAGAATTAATAATAAGAAGGAAACAACTATTTTTATTAAAGAAAATAATGTCTGAACATGCTTCATGTTGTCTTTCAGGGCCATTTATTATAAACACACACCTGCCATGGAAAGGGATCAATCATTTTGAAATTGCCACTTGGATCAACTGCCATCACAACTCCTCTGTGTTGATATCTTGGAGCACCAACAATTGTCATCGAGCCTTGCCTCGTTTTAGCAACTGCCATGGAGTAACCTAGAATTCAGGAGACAAACCTATACGTTAAAGTATCCAAAGGTTTGGCCAACTGTTGACAAATACTTATTTTATCAGCAAACTAGCAAAATAACAAATCATGATCTCCTCTATAGAGAACAAAGTGACACGTTGCTTAATTCAGCAAATATAAATTGACTAATAATACATTATTTCTTTAATGTAAAAGAATAAAGATTATTAAATTATTATTAAAAGCTATCCTCTTTACTTCTTTTGTGTGCACCATACATTTGAGATCAGATCTGAGATCTTGAGATCATCTTCTTTATTACATGAGGTGCCCTTCACAGCTTTGAATCCTTCACAGAATTTGTTATTACGTTACGTGTTTCTGCACAACTTGATTTACAGGTACATTGGTGGGCTTGGTATTTGTTTAAATTAAAATTAAGTGATTGCCTTTTTTCATGGGACATTAAACACAAACAAAAGATACAAAGTCCAAACTTTGACTCATTATTCCTTATTTTCCTTTTTCCTGTCCTTTTTTGAAAAACAATCCAAAACATGGGAGGAAAATCTGCAATAGAGCGCACATACATGATGACATCTATATGTGTTAGTTTGTCATATTCATACCCAGATAGCTGTCAGACTCCACATTCAAAGGCTCATAAGAGCCACTCTTCATGCCTGAGCTTGTGTATTTCATGTAGCCTCCTTCCACTGGTTGGCACCAACAATACCCATTTGAAATCCCTGCAATTTAGACAGAACTTTAAAGAACATTTGTTCACCAAAAACATCAGCTAAATTCATCACACTGGATTCTATGTAAGTGTATAACTAACTGTGATTTTCAGCTACAAGAGTTTCTGCTGAATTACCTCGGGCACATAAGCTGCACTGAATCCCTCCTGAGACATTTCCATTTTCAGTGACTCTCCATCTGTTTGAGATCCTGTAACAGCAGCATAAATCAGCATGAAAGTTTCTAAATGCAGCATGATATTATGACCAACAGTCATTTTAACTGAAAACACAAACTTTAAGCCGTTATAGTAAGTTTATAGTCTGTACCTTCAATGGCAAAGATTTTTCCTGCAAACTGTTTCTTATTGTTTCAAGTGCATCAAAGTTCCCACTTGAAACACATGTTCGTTTGGAGGAGAAGATGCAATGGTTTCAGTTCCTGTTTGGCATTATGGTTATCAAATGCACCCCCACCTAGGGATGTTGGGAAAAAGTGTTGGAGAAAGGAGATGTAATTTGCAACAGAATTGATTTGTTTAAATTTAAATTGTTGACTCCATTTACTGACTCTCAAATTGAATATACACAGTATATGTAGATATATATATATATATGTGTGTGAGAGAGAGAGAGAATATGGATACAACTTACCCCAATAGCAAATCGAACAATCTTTGCATTTTCTGCTAAATTTGATGCACCTTGCAAATCATTCCGATCATTAGACTCTCCATCTGTAATGACTATTAAAACCTCCTGACGTTTGGCCTGGCACCACGATATGGTGAGAAGACATCTTGGCTGTCAAAAGAAAGATCTGCTTTAAATACATTGTTGCACATTTTGTTGGGTTAAAAAAATAAACGTCTGGTATGATTAAGGAAATAAATAAAAGGTTGGTTCAACCAAATACCAGAATGGCATTTTCCCACTTAGCCATAGCAGTATTATGAGGCCATGCCAATAATTTAAGATATCCATCGCTAGGTTTTTGAATGATATGGGCAGTGTTTGTTTATTTGTTTGTTTGTCTGTTTGTTTTTAAACAACACAAATGTCAGTGTTATATTTTTCTTTGCGGTGTTGGGTTGAGGCAGAAATATCAAATACATATCTCTGCACAGTGCAGGCTTGAATCTACTGAAAAGTCCAGCTCAACCTGCCTCAAATGGTGACAAACAGCAAACAGCATAGAGCAGAAAATGTGGGGAAAATATCATATTACAATTTGAAATTTTCAAAAATTAAAATATAAAATAAGAAAAGAAAATCATATTGCTCCAAAAAATCAGCATGAAGTATTATAAGCAATCATGTCGACACTTACACAACAAGTTTGATGGCTTTAGCTGTGTAAGTTCCTCCACCTGACTGACTTATTCCATTAATTTGTTGTTGCCAATCATTAGGGTTAAATGTATTAAAATAGTAATGAACTCTGAATCCTGTGGAGAACTGGGAAATGGCAAACTGCAAACAGAAAGAAAACAGCATATTAATTCATATAGAAATAGAAATATAAGTTATATCTATATCTATCTATCTATCTATCTATCTATCTATCTATCTATCTATCTATCTATCTATATATATATATATATATATATATATATATATATATATATATATATATATATGAAATGTTAAAATATATGAATGGTGAAGGGTTATTTGGTAGATGTCTGATAGACTGCTAATATAATTTCTTGTCATGTGCTTATTGGTGGCTATTGTAATTTTTTCTATGAACAAGATTCTGTGTTTTTAATGTTTTAAGGACTTCAAAGGAGATCAATGGGAATGTCCAAAGGAAATATTAATTATGCTCTGTTGAGAGGTCCTTTCATAAATCTCATGCAGTGCCTAAAACAAATAGATTATTCAATGTCCAACTACCTGCATCACTCTTTGGTTTGAATAGAATAAAACTCTACCTGTGTGTCTTGTCCAATGAACAATCCAACCAGATCTTTCACAAAAACCTTCATTCTTTGAAAATCATTTGGATGTACGCTGCCTGAGCCATCCAACAGAAATGCAATGTCAGCTTCAATTCGACACTCTGTCAAAAATAAGAGATGGATCAATGTCTGAAATATTATTTGCAGTCTCCCTTCAAGTGATAGTCAGTTAAAGTAATCCAACACATGGCCATATCCATGAGGTATCCATGGGTTTGGTTGTGTGTGTGATGATGACTGGGCTTCTGCAGTAAGGACTTGGTACATGGTGGCACACCAGGTGAGCCACTGGGTTTAGCATCATTATACATCAAATATTATCACTTTTATTCCTTCTACCACCACCTTTAAAATAAGAAAACTCAACATATTAACCTGAAGAGAAGATGGCACAGCACTTCCAACACGATCAAAACGGTCTATGTTAAAGCATACACCATTGTACATGGTAATACTTTGACAGTCCTTTGGGATGGTTGGTCCACATGCCTGAAAAAAGACAGTTAAGTCCTAGTTAATAAATAATTTGTTATTTGAGATGACTTTCTCTGAACCCTGTACTGATTTTAACATTGTACTGTGAATCTTTGCAGTTTACCAGCTCACCATGGTGTTTTGTGTGGTAGGATCACTTGTCATTGTCAAACCAAGGGACATGTTGACTGCGAAGTCTGGCTCTGCATTGAAAACATTCATCAGTTATGTTAAAAAAGTCATTCAAGATACTGAACAGTCTCAGTGATAACTACAAACCACAACTACCACAAGTAAAATACTTCCTCATGTAATCTGATAGCTTTTAGCAGCATTAACCAGTTCATACTCCATTCATTTCCATACTCGCTTATCCTTATCAGGGTTGTTGGGGCTGGACAAGCGAGAGGTTATAGAGACAAATAAGCACTCATGCTCACATTTACCAACACCAGTTAACCTTGAGAGGAAGTCACAGGAGAACTAAAACTCGACACAGAAAAGCCCCAGCTGAGATTTGACCCATCTTTCTGTGTGGCAACAGTGCATCTCTGCAATTTTCAGCAGCAATAAAAGTTTTTTCTTTCGTTGCCAAGTTAGTATATGACTTGAAGGCTGAATCCAGCGATCCATCCATCCATCCATCCATCCATCATTGCTTATCCTGGTGCTGCAACTGAGGCAACACATTTTCTTGATAGGGCAATAAAATACCCATCTATGTATCTTTATATGTAAAAATTATAAGCTGCTTACGTGAAACTGATAGTTGGAGACAGGATGTGGTAGAACATTTATATATTTGGCCCCTTCTGTTTGGTGCAAACTGTTCAAGAGGAGCACTGACCAGCAAGCTGAGGAAATAAAAGCAGACATGTGAAATTAGACACGCACATTTTGAAATGCTAGTTGGAAAAAATACTGGTAGTAGATGTACTGTGGACCAGTGGTCTACAACAGCATCCAGCTTTGACTTACTCTGATGATCTCTGCACCACCTGGTATCCAAAACCTGCATCATTACTGAGGGACTTCCAAGCCACGGGGTCGATATTAAAACAAAGTGCAGCTTTTAACACTGAAGAATGGAGAAGAAAGAACTATATCATTTTTCTGACCTAAAGTGTCGAGGCACAGACTTAGTTAGTTGAAAATCTATTGTCTATGTGCATTTACAGGGTGTAGTGGTACCAACAGGGTTTGCCAAAAATGTCCTCATTCTAGGTGGTTCCAAAACAATTCTTAATTTAGAAAACATATTCAAGATGATATTTTCAGCTGCTTCTCTGTAATATTTCCTCCATTATTTAACATGGCTGTTTTTACAGTAAAAATTCTGAGACTACACTAAAAAACAAAATAAAAAAGGAACTTGCCATGTTGGCACAAATAAAGCTTTTTCTTTTTGGACGTCTGACTGATGCACAAAATTGCATTATTAAAGTTTTTCAGATGTAAAGATGATTATTCACTATGACACCAGTGCCCTGTGGTTCTGCTTTTTCCTGTCACCAGTGCAGCCTTTTCTAGACTACTGTAGCCTTAATGTCTATTCTAGTCTTTAGGATAGTATAGTCTCTAGTTTCTGTTGTATCATTTCTGTTATGTGCTGATGTAGTCTCGATTGTACATGAAGTCAGTGTTGTGGTCAAGACCTGCTAAATGGAGACCAAGTCAAAACCAAGACCAGACAGTATATAGTCAAATGAGGTAGTTAGCATGTAGCTAATATTCAATAAATCTCTGTGGGTAAGTCCCACAGATTACCCTGCATACATTTTGAAGTATAAAATAGTATGTACACTACAGCTTGGCTGAATACTTGATGGTTAATAATAAAGGTGCTGTGATCAGGTTTTTTCGGGACGGTCACTCAATTCCAAGACAAGACCAAGATCTCAAAAAAAAAAAGATTGATCTTGAGTACTACAACACTGCTAAAGTCACTAAATATACACCGGTAAAAGAAGATCACTAAT